>SJYX01020050.1:90236-132232 GCA_006410675.1 Oreotragus oreotragus
AGTCCAACTTTCACATCCATACATGACCACAGGAAAAACCATAGCCTTGACTAGGCGGACCTTAGTCGGCAAAGTAGTGTCTCTGCTTTTGAACATACTGTCCAGGTTGGTCATAACTTTTCTTCCAAGGAGTAAGCGTCTCTAATTTCATGGCTGCAGTCACCATCTGCAGTGATTTTGGAGCCCCCCAAAATAAAGTCTGACACTGTTTCCACTGTTTCCCCATCTATTTGCCATGAAGTGATGGGACCAGATGCCATGATCTTCATTTTCTGAATGGTGAGCTTTAAGCCAACTTATTCACTCTCTTCTTTCACTTTCATCGAGAGGCTTTTGAGTTCCTCTTCACTTTCTACCATAAGAGTGGTGTCATCTGCATATCTGAGGTTATTGATATTTCTCCTGGCAATCTTGATTCCAGCTTGTGTTTCTTCCAGTCCAGCGTTTCTCATGATGTACTCTGCATAGAAGTTAAATAAGCAGGGAGACAATATACAGCCTGACGTACTCCTTTTCCTATTTGGAACCAGTCTGCTGTTCCATGTCCAGTTCTAACTGTTGCTTCCTGACCTGCATACAGGTTTCTCAAGAGGCAGGTCACTAAGGCCCTTGACTCACGATGTCTGGTTTTCTTTAACAACAGTCCTTTCATGTTCAGACTGCCTGCAGTTTGTTACAGAGCTCTGTGTAGCCTGGCTCCTCCCTTCACCTCCTGGGAGCAGTTCTCTCAGGGTTACTTGAGACGGTGTCTCCTGGGCTTGTAGTCCTAATAATTCCCACTGAATAAAACATAACTCTCAACTTTTAGGTTGTGCGTCTTTTTTAAGTGACAGGAATATTGTAACATTGTTCCCATTTTCATTGTTTAAGGAGCCTTCACATTGTCTTCATGGGTTTCCCAGGTGGCGTTAGTGGTAAAGAACCCGTCTGCCAACACAGGAAACATAAAAGACGCGGGTTCAATCCCTGAGTTGGGAAGATCCCCTGGAGGGGGACACAGCAACCCACTCCAGTGTTCCTGCCTGGAGAATCACATGGACAGAGGAGCCTTGCAGGTTACAGTCCGTGGGGTTGAAAAGAGTTGGGCATGACTAAAGTGACTCAGCACGCATGCTCTCTCCATAGTGATTGTTCCCAGTTGGCATTCCAGCATTGATGGAGAAGGGTTCTCATTTCTCCACACCCGCTTCAGCCTTGCTTCTTTGTAGAGCGTTTGGCAACGGGCATTCTGACTAGTGTGAGGTGATACCTCATTGTAGTTTTGATTTGGATTTCTCCAACATTTAGCAAGATTGACATCATTTCCTGTGATTTTTTCTAAAAAGTACGAGTGTGAAGCATTTTGCAATAGGCTCTTGAACGTCTGCCCTGTGTTTTGATGAACAGTCCTAGAACATTCCTTGAAGCCTGGTGTTTGCTCACAACCCCACGGGCCCTGTGACTATTAAGTGTCCATCAGCACAGCTTTTGACGTTGTTGTTACGGAAAACGGCCACAAGGCGGCAGCATTTTTCATGCCCCTTTTTTCTTTCTGTGCAATTTCATTTTGATCTTATATTGAAATAGAGTTGATGGCCAATGTTGTGTTTGTATAAGGTGTACAGGGACTTGATTCAGCCATGCATAAAGACATATCTATTCTTTCCAGGTTTTTCTTCCCATATACAGAAGATCTTAAAAAGCAGTGAGAAGCAAGGGTCAGAGACGGGAATTAAAATGCAGCAGGAGGTGGTGGAGGTGTTTGAAACAAGCGGAAAACCCTCGAAACGTAACCCCGTAGAAGCAGGGCTCTACAGATTTAGAGAGCGGAAACTGGATTCTGGAACTCTTTCCAGTGGGCGCATTTTCCCCGAGAGACTGCAGAGAAGCCCCCCAGCGTGCCTGCTGGCTTTGATTTTGAAATGGAGAGAAGACTCAAACAGCGAGGAGCAAAGAGGGTATTGCAGGATAAACACTTTAAATGTGCGCAAAGCCTTGCCCTAATCGTATCTTGTTAGGTGTTGTGGCTGTTCCCAATAAGAAAGTCCACGCACTGTCCCCAGGACGCCTGCCTTTGCCTGGAAGAAGGGAACCCAAACCCACCCAAGAAGAGGTTGGGGAGCAGCCAGTAGTGATGGGAGCCCAACAATCGCCCATGACGGAGGACCTTTGAGGCCCCAAATCCCGGCGAGAACTGTGGAAACGCGCCCCTTCTGTTTTGATACAAAAAGAGTCACTCACAGAGGGAGAAGAAAGTAAAGGGGAGGCGTCATCTGACCGCCATTAGCCCGCGGGAGAAGCGCAGGAACGCGGCTCAGGCCGAGCCTTCTGCGCGGAGCCTGGCGGAGGAGGCGCCTGACGGCGTGCGCGTGGGTCCTCCCCGCACCCGGAGACAAAGGCTCCACCCGGCGTCACGGAGAGAGCAGCCCCGGCTCCCGGCTGGCGGTGCAGCCGAGCCCGGCGGCGGAGGCGGCTGGAGACCCCGGGTGGCACGCACACAGTCAGGGGCGGCTTCCCTCCTCCTCCTCTGTGTTATATAAGTCAGAATATAGAGTTGATTTGGTTTGTAATTTATTCACTTGAAGTGTAATTTTTACTGCTTTTACCCTTCACTTTTTATATTTAAAAATAAAGATACTTGATTTAGTTTATGGCTTATGTCTGATTCTTTCCTCTTTGTGCAAAATGAATTTGGAGTTAAGGAGCCCTTTGCTGTGCGGGGAGCCTCGTTAACCGCCCGACGAGGCAGGCGGAGCCCTGGCGTGTGTCTCTGCCGCTTCTGGCGGGGCTGCTGTTCAGGCACCGTCTTCCCCTGTTGGTGCTGCAGATGCGGGAGCGCTGAGCAGGGCATGTATTACGTGCCCCCGTGACGGGGCTGGGATCAATGTCTGTCTTCCTAAAAACTGACAAAGGCAGTTCCGTACTCCTCTCCACATTGATTTTCAGCGTCTGCGTCTCATCAGCACCGTGAGTGTGCACTTTGCTCCGCGTCTTCTCCACCGTTTCCTTTGTCGACTGAGGATGGCCTTTCAAACAGCTGCGCTGCTCCCTCGCCGTGGCACGTCGTTTTCACGGGCTTTGATTCTAACCAGTGTGGGTGGAATTGACTGGGAATTTTCATCTTCACAGTCTACCCAGTTTCTGTTTTCAGTTAGTTACCCGTGGAAGCGTTTAAAGTGCTGGTGTCATTTAGAGCCCAGCAGTCCTTGTGAAGTGTTTATGAGTGTTGTAGTGAAATAAGAGATAGTTTTTCTTCTTTTGCCTTTTGAGTCCTTCTCTGCTTTGACTGTTGCTGATCTACAGCCTGCGTTGATAATTAAGTCTCCTTCTTTTCAGAAGACTAACCTGTTGGGTAAGCTGCATCCTGCATGTGTGTGTGTGTGCCAGTCACTCAGCCGTGTCTGATTCTTTGTGATCCCGTGGACTGTAGCTCACCAGGCTCTTCTGTCCATGAAATTCTCCAGGCAAGAATACTGGACTGGCTTTCCATGCTCTTCTCCAGGAATATCCCACACCTATTGCCCTCTAACTCTGCATGAGCCGTATTTCACATCTATTATCTAAATTTTATGCTAGTCACATCCTGATGCTTAATTTTATGGTACTCTCTCTGCAAACCTCTCCTTACAGTTTTTCTCTTTTTGCATTATGGAAAGAAAGCCTCAATGCAATTTACAAAAGACAATGGCCCCAACTCCTGCGACTGCCTGCTGGACCCAAGTTACTGGGCTCCCTGCTGCCAGCCGATTGACTGTTTTGAAACAATGCAAAAAGAAAGAACACAGGTCCTTAATGTTTGTTCTTTATCTCCAGCCTCTGATGATGAGCCCCAGCTGTGTGATCCCCTTGATTCCCCACCAGGGGAGACACAGCTCTTGAGACACAAGTCTACTGTGTTCTCTCCTCTTCCAGCTTGGGGATTAAAGCCATCTATTTCCTCCAAGAAACAAACAAACAAACAACATTTATTTCCACAAAGGTATAAGGTTCCTATGCTCTTGTTCTTTTTTGCATTGTTTCAAAACAGTCAATAGGTTAATCTTCTGAAAAGAAGGAAACAGTTCTCAATGCAGGTGGTAGATAAGGAACAGCTAAAGCAGAGAAGGACTCAAAAGGCCAAAGAGAAAAAAACTTTTTTATTATTTCACTGAAGCGTCAGCAATAGCTTTAAAGTTTCTGTTGCAGGAGATGGCCACAAGGAGACAGGATTTCTTCATGCCCTACTCCTGCTACTACAGTAACCAGAGCCTTAGGGTAACTCCTAGTCCCTGTATTCTTCTGGCACATGCCAGAAGCCTGTGGCGCATTAACCCTTGTTTTTCTTTTTTAAAGTTAGTGTTTACATTTTTTGGAAGATAGCTGACTTACAGTGTTGCGTTTGTTGGTGGAGAGATTCTGCATCAGTTATCCCCATACACATTCTGATTCATCTTTGTTTCTTCCACACACACGTTATTATAGAGTGTAGTACACCGCCCTTTCTACGGTGGGTCTGCGTCAGTCTATGCTCTGTACGTATTTGTGAGGCTAAGTGAATCCCAGCCTCCCCCACCCAGCACTCTCCTTCTGTAGCCGTGCTTGTTTTCTGACTGCGCGTATTTCACTTTTACAAAATAGCTCATTAGCAGCAGTGTCTCCTGCTGAAGTGCTTCACTTACTGGAGTTGCTCTAGTTCTAGATCATCCCTGCAAATGGCATTATTTTCTCATGGCTGAATCACGATCCCTTCTATGTGCCGGGAGCCAACGTGAGGAATCCCGCCCGTGGCAAAGGTCATGAGGACGGAAGCCTGACAAAACGCAGAGGCCGGGATCAGGCTTCAAGGGTTCCCCCTGGAATTTCCTGAGCATCTAACCCCAGAATCAGAGTCTGCCTGCTTTACTATATTATGCTTTTCACCTACTCTTCTGACATTAACAGGGGGCTGTCCCCCACCACCTTTTTTTTAGGAAAAAGTTAATTTAGAGCTTTTAGATAATAAGTCTGTGGGCATAATAAGAGTGTTTCAATCCAAAACCCCCTCTGATGGCTCTCTAACTTGCCTTACCCAGACTTTTACAACTATGCATGTGATTGTTTACAGCCCCCCAACTGTGAGAGGCACGGGAAGCCTAAAACATAGAGCCTTTCAAAGAGTTAAAAGTTATTGGAGTAGTGCTGGTGTAGGATTTCATTATTGGGCCAATACTTGTTGCTGCTGCTGCTAAGTCACTTCAGTCGTGTCCGACTCTGTGCGAACCCATAGACGGCAGCCCCCCAGGTTCCCCTGTCTCTGGGATTCTCCAAGCAAGAACACTGGAGTGGATTGCCATTTCCTTCTCCAATGCACGAAGGTGAAAAGTGAAAGTGAAGTCACTCAGTCGTGTCCAACCCTTAGCGACCCCATGGACTGCAGCCTACCAGGCTCCTCCGTCCATGGGATTTTCCAGGCAAGAGTACTGGAGTGGGGTGCCATTGTTGCTAACTTCCCATATCTCTTATCCACTGTGCACCTGGGAGTGCGTTAGTTATTATAGTTGAAATATAAGAAAACAAAATAGTAGCCTTGAAACTAACCACATCAGACTTTTGAGCTAATTGGTTCTTTCTTCATTGTAACTTACTGCACCATTGCTTCGTTTGTTTGATACTTTCTGAGGCTGACATAGATTAGAAATATAAAGAAAAAACACTTCAAGGGAAAATAAGTTTTCTGGTTGAGCAGCCTTTATCAAAAGAGGGTCTTAAAATGTCCACAGGCCTCCAAGGCCAGAAGATAATGTACACAACATCATTTGTGGGAAAAGTATAAAATCCTTTAAAAAATAAAGTTACTGAGGCCTCGCTCACTGAAGCAGCTTGGTCTCCTCATGTCTTCTTTACTCTATTTTCTGGCTGAATTCTCATCTGGGGTGTGGAGGCTCGCCATGTCTACTTACTTGCCCTGGCTTCTAAGACCCATGCGAGAGGGAGCCCAAGGCAGGGCACCCTCCACTATTCAAATGGGTGCCGGTGGCCTAACGTAGATGGTGCAAACCTCTTGTCTCAAGGTTTTATTAGTTCTCCACGTAAACTAAGTTATTCAGCCTCTTTTCTCCACTAATTTTCCTACTACACGATTCTTTCCTAATCTAATCTTATATTTCTAATTAAATAAATCTCTCCTCGCCGACTCCGTCCACCCTTTGAATTCCCTGGATCCACTGTGGCTGGATCCCGGCATATATGATTTCTTCATCCGTCTGTCCACGTGCATTCTGGTTACTTCCGTGTCTCAGCTGCTGTAAACGCTGCTGCAGTGCATGCTTGTGTGTGGTGGTGTTCAGTTGCTACTTCTATCTTGCAAAACCCAGCCAGTCCCCATGAGACGCTCAGTCCCCATTCCCCTCCCTCAGCCCCTAGCACCCACCATCCTACCTTCTGTGTTTATGGAGCCGATTGCTCTAGGGACCTTGTATGAGTGGACTCAAACATCATTTATTCTTCCATGTCTGCCTTATGTCACTGAGCATAATGCCTTCAGGGTCCATCCACGCTGTAGCCTGTGTCAGAACTGCCTTCGTTTCAGGCTGGACAACATTCATTGTGTGGATGGACCATGTTCTTCTTGTTCATTCTTCTCTCAAGGGACACATGGGATATCTACATTCATCTCTCAGGTCTTGTAGTATTTGTGGAATAACTTCAGAAAGTCCCATCATCTAAAAGTCATTCACCATTAACTACTTTATAAACTTTTTTATTTTGGAAAACATCGAGGCTCAGAAGAAGGGGAGAATGCATGTGAGCGTCAGTTGTGCTCAGAAACGAGCACTTTAGGGTATTGACTTTATTCCCCGTGTGTGTGCTGTGCGTGTGTGTGTGCCTGTTCGTGGACACACGCTGTTTGTGTGCATGGTGTGGGAGTGTGTGTGTTTGGTAATGGGTCTTGGAGTGGGGGCTTGGGGCCCGAGGTGGGCAGGCTGGCTCAGGTAGGAGCTCCCGCAGGCACTCTGTTCTGATGGCATCTATGCCCCACCTGTGCCTGCATTCTCCATTTGGATGCAGCACAGTGCCCTGTGGGCATCAACCCTGGCACAAAGTCACTTGACCAGGAGCCTAGGAGGTGTCAGGCCCACTCCCCGACCATGTGGGGAAGCAGTACCTGACCAGCAGGATGGACGGACCCGCCCTCCCCGCGGACACTGCAGGGCTGTCCTGCCTGGGCGACCGGTGCAGCACCTTCTGATGGGAGCCTGGAACGCTGCAGCCGGGCCACTTCCGGTCTGTCCTCACAGGACGCTGGGCGGCACTCCACTGGGTTCCTGGCTTTCCCCGGGTCNTACCAGGCTCCTCCGTCCATGGGATTTTCCAGGCAAGAGTACTGGAGTGGGGTGCCATTGTTGCTAACTTCCCATATCTCTTATCCACTGTGCACCTGGGAGTGCGTTAGTTATTATAGTTGAAATATAAGAAAACAAAATAGTAGCCTTGAAACTAACCACATCAGACTTTTGAGCTAATTGGTTCTTTCTTCATTGTAACTTACTGCACCATTGCTTCGTTTGTTTGATACTTTCTGAGGCTGACATAGATTAGAAATATAAAGAAAAAACACTTCAAGGGAAAATAAGTTTTCTGGTTGAGCAGCCTTTATCAAAAGAGGGTCTTAAAATGTCCACAGGCCTCCAAGGCCAGAAGATAATGTACACAACATCATTTGTGGGAAAAGTATAAAATCCTTTAAAAAATAAAGTTACTGAGGCCTCGCTCACTGAAGCAGCTTGGTCTCCTCATGTCTTCTTTACTCTATTTTCTGGCTGAATTCTCATCTGGGGTGTGGAGGCTCGCCATGTCTACTTACTTGCCCTGGCTTCTAAGACCCATGCGAGAGGGAGCCCAAGGCAGGGCACCCTCCACTATTCAAATGGGTGCCGGTGGCCTAACGTAGATGGTGCAAACCTCTTGTCTCAAGGTTTTATTAGTTCTCCACGTAAACTAAGTTATTCAGCCTCTTTTCTCCACTAATTTTCCTACTACACGATTCTTTCCTAATCTAATCTTATATTTCTAATTAAATAAATCTCTCCTCGCCGACTCCGTCCACCCTTTGAATTCCCTGGATCCACTGTGGCTGGATCCCGGCATATATGATTTCTTCATCCGTCTGTCCACGTGCATTCTGGTTACTTCCGTGTCTCAGCTGCTGTAAACGCTGCTGCAGTGCATGCTTGTGTGTGGTGGTGTTCAGTTGCTACTTCTATCTTGCAAAACCCAGCCAGTCCCCATGAGACGCTCAGTCCCCATTCCCCTCCCTCAGCCCCTAGCACCCACCATCCTACCTTCTGTGTTTATGGAGCCGATTGCTCTAGGGACCTTGTATGAGTGGACTCAAACATCATTTATTCTTCCATGTCTGCCTTATGTCACTGAGCATAATGCCTTCAGGGTCCATCCACGCTGTAGCCTGTGTCAGAACTGCCTTCGTTTCAGGCTGGACAACATTCATTGTGTGGATGGACCATGTTCTTCTTGTTCATTCTTCTCTCAAGGGACACATGGGATATCTACATTCATCTCTCAGGTCTTGTAGTATTTGTGGAATAACTTCAGAAAGTCCCATCATCTAAAAGTCATTCACCATTAACTACTTTATAAACTTTTTTATTTTGGAAAACATCGAGGCTCAGAAGAAGGGGAGAATGCATGTGAGCGTCAGTTGTGCTCAGAAACGAGCACTTTAGGGTATTGACTTTATTCCCCGTGTGTGTGCTGTGCGTGTGTGTGTGCCTGTTCGTGGACACACGCTGTTTGTGTGCATGGTGTGGGAGTGTGTGTGTTTGGTAATGGGTCTTGGAGTGGGGGCTTGGGGCCCGAGGTGGGCAGGCTGGCTCAGGTAGGAGCTCCCGCAGGCACTCTGTTCTGATGGCATCTATGCCCCACCTGTGCCTGCATTCTCCATTTGGATGCAGCACAGTGCCCTGTGGGCATCAACCCTGGCACAAAGTCACTTGACCAGGAGCCTAGGAGGTGTCAGGCCCACTCCCCGACCATGTGGGGAAGCAGTACCTGACCAGCAGGATGGACGGACCCGCCCTCCCCGCGGACACTGCAGGGCTGTCCTGCCTGGGCGACCGGTGCAGCACCTTCTGATGGGAGCCTGGAACGCTGCAGCCGGGCCACTTCCGGTCTGTCCTCACAGGACGCTGGGCGGCACTCCACTGGGTTCCTGGCTTTCCCCGGGTCCTGGCCACCACGTGGTTGCAAAACCTGGTCACAGTTTTGTTTTGCCTGCCAAAATGTTTAGTGACAAAGCTTTTGTTCCTTTCCTGATGTGGGTGAAGTGTGGAGCCAGGGATGATTTCTTCAAGAAAGGTACGTCCCAGTTCTCACGCGCAGGTGAGCCCCTGTCCAACAATGAGAGACCCTGGGGGTGTGACGTGTGCCTCCTGGGAGCACAGCCCCAAGCTACTTTGAACCCGGCCAAGTTCTGTCTACATGGTGACTCAGACCTCTCCAAGTGCTGTCTACACTGATTATGTTTATATATAATCAGCTCTTCTACAGTGAGGACATTCACGCCTGGCTGGGTACTCTGTGCAGTAGGACATGGAGGCCTGGGTGCAGACTAGGCCTGTCCTCTGTCCTGGAAGGCTCCGGGCCTGTGTCTGAATGTCAGTGCTCAGATTTCTGGGGTCTGGAGCTGAGGTGGGTTTCTCTGGGTGACCGTGGGCTTCCATGGCCCTCCCAGGGGTCAGTGCTGGGGTAGGGCTCCTAGTCTTTCCCTCTGGCGAGTCCACCTCCCCTGGGGCTCGTCGAGACTCGTCAGACAGGCTACCTGGCTGCTGTTGTTCAGGCTCTAATTGTGTCCAACTATTTGTGACTGCATGGACTGCGACACAGCAAGCTTCCCGTCCTCCACTGTCTCCTGGAGTTCGCTCAGATTCACGTCCGTTGAGTCGGTGATGCCATCCAACCATCTCATCCTCTTCTCTTGCCTTCAGTCTTTCCCAGCATCAGGGTCTTTTTCAGTGACTCAGCTTTTCCCATCAGGTGGTCAGAGTATTGGAGCTTCAGCTTCAGCATCAGTCCATCCAATGAATATTCACAGTTGATTTCCTTTAGGATTGATTGGTTTGATCTCCTTGCAGTCCAAGGGGATCTCAAGCATCTTCTCTGCCACCACAGTTCAAAAGCATCAGTTTTTCGGTGCTCAGCCTTCTTTATGGTCCAGCTCTCACATCCATACACGCCTACTGGACAAACCACAGCTTTGAGCATAAGAACCTGGCTTGTTTACACAGTGAGGACCCGCCAACCACAGCCAAGGTGTCCTGACCAAGGGAGTGTGTGACTCCCAGGTAGGGGGGTCTGGGGACTGAGTCTCACCCCATCTGCATGGGCCAGAATCATGTGCAGAGGGAGACCATATACTCAAAGCTAGGAAAAAGGAAAGAATACATGTGAGCTTCACTTGACTTGTGTTTAGGAATAAATGCTTTACAGTATCATTTTATGCAGGCCTCTACCTATTTCCTCTTTACCCCTGAGCGGTTCCCCATCCCTGGGGCTCCTGGAGACTCCTCAGGTGAGCTACCTGGTAATTATTCCAATTCACCAGCATGAGCACNGAGCTTCACTTGACTTGTGTTTAGGAATAAATGCTTTACAGTATCATTTTATGCAGGCCTCTACCTATTTCCTCTTTACCCCTGAGCGGTTCCCCATCCCTGGGGCTCCTGGAGACTCCTCAGGTGAGCTACCTGGTAATTATTCCAATTCACCAGCATGAGCACGGGGAGAAGGGAGCAGGTTTATCTGAGCAATTGATTATCCAGGCACATGGACCAGAAAAAGCTAATGAGCAGCAGGTGAGGTTGCAGCTGTGATCTCCTTCCAGTAGACATCCACACTCAGCAGAGACCAGACCTGCCCCTCCTCTTCCAGCCCAGCATCTGACGTGTTTTCACAGAATCTCAGTGGGATAACAGAAGACCCAGACTGGCAGCACCGTGGCAGCATGTTAAACTTTATGACAATGGCTGTAGACACAGCTAACATCACACAGAGCCAAAGGGAATGTGGGAGAGCAGGATAGGGAACGTGGGTCCCCAGTGAGACCCTCTCAGCGAGGCTGGGCCTGGGTTGGGCTTGGAGGGTGTGACTGAGAGTTTGCTGGACAGGATGCCACATTTAGAGGGCCTCCTGCAGTGTAAGTTTCAGGGCTACATAGCAACTAAGTGCAGAGCATGGCGGCTGAGCTAATGGTTGTGGATCCTGCAGGCAGAACTCTGAACCCCGAATGTTGGAAGATTGTCTGGAGTCACAGGACGTGCTTGCTCTCTCTGCTGAGATGATCTCAATGGGGATCCAGGTTCCCCCTCCTACTCTCTAGAAGCCATCAGACTGCAGCCACCCACCACAGTAAGCCCTGAGGAAACTCAGGAGGGAGAAGAATGCCTGCATTCCAGCTGCTGTCAGAGTGCAGCCACCCTGCACTGTGAGCCCTGAGGAACCTTGGGAAGGAGAACACCTTCCCTCGCGAAGCCCTCAGGCTGCAGCCTCTCCTCATGGTGAGCCCTGAAGACACTCAGGAAGGAAAATACCTGCACTCTACCAGCCCTCAGGCTGCAGCCACTCCCATGGTGATCCCTGAGAAACGTCAGGAAGGAGAAGACAGGATACTGGCCCCAGATGGTGACGTGTGTATCAAAGAGGATGATTTCAACGAGATGACTCGTGCATCTTCCCACACATAAAAAGTGCTAAATTCCTTACCTTTAGATGCTGCCTGCATTTTTGAAGTACTAAAAGATTCTTGCTGAATAAAACATAACTTTCAACACCTAGATTATAAATATTTTTGTGTCTATACATATGAAGTAGACACTTTCCAAAGAGCAACAAAAGATAAATCTCAACATTCAGAAAACTGGCACCAGTGGTGGGCACTCCCCCAAAGATGCAACTAGCAGAGCAACTAGAACAATCAGGTCCCCCTTTTCCATAAGATTGTGGAATGGACACTGAATTGTTACAGGGAAGAACAAAATCCGACTCCATGTTTAAAACAATTTTTTTTGTTTTCAAATTAAATCTTTTACTTTAAACTTTGCTTCCTATTGGTTTGTTTGGTACAGGGATACTGTCCATACATAATGGCCTGCTTCAGGAAACCCTGCCCACCTGTGGGTGGCTACAGGAAGGGAGAAGGTAACACGTCTCCTCCCGAGGCTGGCCATTCCAGGAGACATTTGCCAGGTTGATGGCCTTTTCCCTTTGTTTCCTCGCCTCCCAGCTCTGTGCTCCGTGAAAGACACTGGCGTCCAGAGCCTGACAAGATGGTCTCTCCATGATGTTAGCCTGCTGCCTTCCCAGTCTGCCGGCTTTCCGAGGAGAGCCGTATTCCTTGCCTCAGCACCTTGCCTCTGATGTATTGGCCTGTTGTGAGGCAAGCAGAGTGAGCTTGGACTTGGTAACAGCCCCACATGCCTTGCAGCCAAAACATCAAAACATAAAACAGAAGCAATATTGTAACAAATTCAATGAAGACTCTGAAAATGGACCATGTCAGAAAGATCTGAAACCGAAAACCAAAAGGGACTCGGTGGTTGCCTGAAATATTCAAAAAGGAGTTAGTGCCCCTCTTGTCCATATGCCAGAAGTGGACACTTAGGCCCTGTCCACTCAGGACCCCCTCTCCAGACCCCAGGTGGGGGTGCTCTGCCCCCAGTGCCCACCTGGGTCTCAGGAGGTGGAAGAGACACGACCTAGGGGGTCTCTTCTGTGGTCCAGGGGAGCGTCACACCAGCCACACTGTCTCCCTGCCCCTAATAAATAAGGAGGGCAGTTGGCACCTGGGCGAGTGGCGTGTGGGCACCTGGACAGCCTTGTCCTTGTGATCCGATGTGAAGACAACACAGAAGGAGGAGCACCCGAGGAGGACCCAGTCAGCACAAAGGCCTCTTCGCAGGGACCCTGTGAGGCCCGAGCACTCACTGCCCACGCTGCTCCAACCTTTGGGACCTGGCCTTTGTCGTTCTCTGGGCAGGAGGTAGGAAGGACAGCCTGGTCTCTCTTCCACCTCCTGAGACCCAGGTGGGCACTGGGGGCAGCAGCACCTCCACCTGGAGTCCAGAGAGGGTGTCCTGGATGCACAGGGCCTCACCGTTCAGTGAGGCCGGCCCTTGTCCACAGTGCACTGAGCTGCTGCAGGGTCTCGGGTCCCTGGCGTCCAGCTCACCCATCGCCAACCCCAGCTTGGTGTCTTGGGAGCCCCTCACTGGCAGGCACCCAGGAGGTGAAAGCTGCATGCCCAGCGAGAGGGTGGAGAAACCAGTGGGGCAGGGGTCCAGCATGGAGTGTCCAAGGCCCCTCTGCTCCCCCAAGAACACCCAGCCCCGCCGGCCCTGGCCTTTCTCCTCTTCAGTATGTGTATTTGTGGCAGATGTTGCCAAACACCTTCCTCTGAGAAAAGAAAGCTCCATGGCTGTGGAAGCGGTGGAGGTGAGGAGGCGCTGTAACCCTAATCCCAGGAAGCTTCAGGACTAACTTCCCTGAGCCCTGAACGTACTGCCTGTTAAATCTGCACCAACTGAGGCCGAGATCCAGGCAAATTCTCTGTGAAAACACTTTCCATGTCGAACAAGAGAAATAACTGAGGCCAAGATCTGGGCAGGTTCAAAGCGGTGGAGGTGAGGAGGCGCTGTAACCCTAATCCCAGGAAGCTTCAGGACTAACTTCCCTGAGCCCTGAACGTACTGCCTGTTAAATCTGCACCAACTGAGGCCGAGATCCAGGCAAATTCTCTGTGAAAACACTTTCCATGTCGAACAAGAGAAATAACTGAGGCCAAGATCTGGGCAGGTTCTCTGTGGAAACAGTTTTCACGTCCAAAAAGAGAACCAACTAGGCCAAGATACAGGCAGGTTTCTGTGAAATACTTTGCGTTTCCAACAAGAGGACCAACTGAGGTTGAGATCCAGGCAGGTTGTCTGTGGAAACACATTTCTTTCCAACAGAAGAGGATTTAACCCACAGCTGAACCCCGAGACGTGGGATGTGCTGTTACTTAGAGAATGCAGGGAAGGTGTCTGAGAGGCTTCTTCTCAGGCTGCTCCCCTGAGGGCCCTGGAGGTGGAGCACTCATGCTTCTCTCCTCACTGCAGGCCAGACGGAGCCCCCAACTTCACAGCCCTGCCCCCATCTCCCTGAGCTCAGCAGAAACCCCCCTTCCCCCAGTCACGAGGCCAAAGCGCAGTCTTCTTGGTGAGCAGAGCAGAGGCTGGTGGGAAGGTGGGTGGAGGTTGAAAGCTTTTGTAGAAGAAAAGCACACACGTGTGTTCCCGTGTGTGGTGGCCAGATGCTGCAGTAATTGGTGTTCCCTACACATTAATGGGTGGGTTTTAGTTTCTGTATTTTCTAATTTTTTTTTTTTAACAGCTGCATGTTATGAGAAAACTTTTGTAATCAACCATGAGAACTTGCAAAATAAGATCTTTGTTTTTTTTTTCTTTCACTAAAATGTTTTCTATGGTGACAGATGAACAGCCTNAGGAAGAAGCCTCTCAGACACCTTCCCTGCAGTTTCCACAGTTACGGCCTGTCCCACATCTCGGGGCTTGACTGTGGGTTAACCCTCTCTTGTTGGAGAGAAAAGTGTTTCCACAGAGAATCTGCCTGGATCTCAGCCTCAGTTGGTCCTCTTGTTGGAAACGAAACGTGTTTCCACAGAGAACCTGCCTAGATTTTGGCCTCAGCTGGTCCTCTTCTTGGACATCGAAAGTGTTTCCACAGAGAATCTGTCTGGATCTTGGCCTCCGTTGGTACAGATGTAACAAGCAGTACATTCAGGGCTCAGGGAAGTTAGTCCTGAAGCTTCCTGGGATTAGGGTTACAGCGCCTCCTCACCTCCACCGCTTCCATGGCCATGGAGCTTTCTCTTCTCAGAGGAAGGTGTCTGGCAACATCTGCCACAAAGACACATACTGAAGAGGAGAAAGGCCACGGCAGACGGGACTGGGTGTTCTTGGGGGAGCAGAGGGGCCTTGGACACTCCATGCTGGACCACTGCCCCACCGGCTTCTCCTCCCTCTCGCTGGGCACGCAGCTTTCACCTCCTGGGTGCCTGCCAGTGAGGGGCTCCCAAGACACCAAGCTGGGGTTGGCGATGGGTGAGCTGGACGCCAGGGACCCGAGACCCTGCAGCAGCTCAGTGCACTGTGGACAAGGGCCGGCCTCACTGAACGGTGAGGCCCTGTGCATCCAGGACACCCTCTCTGGACTCCAGGTGGAGGTGCTGCTGCCCCCAGTGCCCACCTGGGTCTCAGGAGGTGGAAGAGACACGACCTAGGGGGTCTCTTCTGTGGTCCAGGGGAGCGTCACACCAGCCACACTGTCTCCCTGCCCCTAATAAATAAGGAGGGCAGTTGGCACCTGGGCGAGTGGCGTGTGGGCACCTGGACAGCCTCGTCCTTGTGATCCGATGTGAAGACAACACAGAAGGAGGAGCAGCTGAGGAGGACCCAGTCAGCACAAAGGCCTCTTCACAGGGACCCTGTGAGGCCCGAGCACTCACTGCCCACGCTGCTCCAACCTTTGGGAACTGGCCTTTGTCGTTCTCTGGGCAGGAGGTAGGAAGGACAGCCTGGTCTCTCTTCCACCTCCTGAGACCCAGGTGGGCACTGGGGGCAGCAGCACCTCCACCTGGAGTCCAGAGAGGGTGTCCTGGATGCACAGGGCCTCACCGTTCAGTGAGGCCGGCCCTTGTCCACAGTGCACTGAGCTGCTGCAGGGTCTCGGGTCCCTGGCGTCCAGCTCACCCATCGCCAACCCCAGCTTGGTGTCTTGGGAGCCCCTCACTGGCAGGCACCCAGGAGGTGAAAGCTGCGTGCCCAGCGAGAGGGAGGAGAAGCCGGTGGGGCAGGGGTCCAGCATGGAGTGTCCAAGGCCCCTCTGCTCCCCCAAGAACACCCAGTCCCGTCTGCCGTGGCCTTTCTCCTCTTCAGTATGTGTCTTTGTGGCAGATGTTGCCAGACACCTTCCTCTGAGAAGAGAAAGCTCCATGGCCATGGAAGCGGTGGAGGTGAGGAGGCGCTGTAACCCTAATCCCAGGAAGCTTCAGGACTAACTTCCCTGAGCCCTGAATGTACTGCTTGTTACATCTGTACCAACGGAGGCCAAGATCCAGACAGATTCTCTGTGGAAACACTTTCGATGTCCAAGAAGAGGACCAGCTGAGGCCAAAATCTAGGCAGGTTCTCTGTGGAAACACGTTTCGTTTCCAACAAGAGGACCAACTGAGGCTGAGATCCAGGCAGATTCTCTGTGGAAACACTTTTCTCTCCAACAAGAGAGGGTTAACCCACAGTCAAGCCCCGAGATGTGGGACAGGCCGTAACTGTGGAAACTGCAGGGAAGGTGTCTGAGAGGCTTCTTCCTGGGCGGCTCCCCTGAGGCCCTGGAGTTACTGGACCCAGGCAGGGAGCACTGGCACTTCTCTCCTCACTGCAGGCCAGACGGTGCCCCAGCCTCACAGCCCCACTCCCCCACCTCCCTGAGCTCAGCAGAAACCCCAGGTCACGAGGCCAAAGCGCGGTCTTCTTGGTGAGCAGAGCAGAGGCTGGTGGGAAGGGGGGTGGAGGCTGGAAGTTTTTGTAGAAGAAAAACACACACATATGTCCCCTGTGTGGTGGCCAGATGCTGCAGTAATTGGTGTTTCCTACACATTTATGGGTGGGTTTTAGTTTCTGTATTTTCTAATTTTTTTTAACAGCTGCATGTTATGAAAAAACTTTTATAATCAACCATGAGAATTTGCAAAATAAGATCTTTGTTTTTTTTTTCTTTCACTAAAATGTTTTCTATGGTGACAGATGAACAGCCTCCTACCTTTGAATATCCATTTAATTGGCTGTGCTGGGTCTTGGCTGTGGCACGCAGGGTCGTGGGATCTAGTGCCCTGACCAGGGATTGAAACTGCCTGCCCTGTGTTGGGAGCTCGGAGTCTTGGCCTCTGGAGCAGCAGGGAATGCTGCAACCTCTTACTTAAAAAAGGTTATTTATTTACTTTTGGCTGTGCTGGGTCTTCGCTGCTGTGCGGGCTTTTCTCTGGTCGCAGGGCGTGGGGGTCGCTCTCCGTTTCTGTGCGGAACGTCTCACTGCTCTGGCTGGAAGCACAGGCTCCAGGCGCTTGGGCTGCAGTAGCTGTGCAGGGCTTAGTTGCTCCACGGCACGTGGGGTCTTCCCAGATCAGGGATTGAACCCGTGTCTCCTGCATTGACAGGTGGATTCTTAACCACAGCACCAGCAAGGAAGTCATTCCCCTTCTCCCTTCCTGCCAACATCCCACTTAAACAAAAAGACTAAAAGTAATCTGTTTAGTAGGTTTTCAGGAGTCTGAGCTCTGAGGTCAGCGTCTGTGGTGTCATTCTCCCAAAGGCATCTTGGCTTCAGATGCTGGTTGGGATCATGAGTCTGGCGACCAGGGCGGGTCTGATGGCTGAAGACAGGCTTGGCCTCTGGAGCTCTGCCCTCATCGACTCACCCAGGGTCCCTGAGCCCTGGCAGCCAAGCAGAGCCGCGCACAGGCGGGGCTGGTACAGCCGTGGGGCCGCTGCGTTCAGAGTGGAGTGTGCAGCAGAGGCAGCTGGCTGTCTGTCCCCGTGACTGCTGTACTCCTGTGTGCCCGTGCAGGGCAGTCACGGTGTCAGGTGAGGCCTGGCCGCCATTGTGGGGACAGGATGGGACCTCAGACAGCTCACATACCCACTCCCCCAACTCCACTTCAGATCATGGCTTGTGGCTGCTGGCAGCTCCCTGGGCCGGGAGGCTGTGTAAAGCACCAGCCCCGTTGCTCAAGGTCAGCTGAGACCTCCAGCTCTGGGGTCACACACCATTTCTGCCGCCGTGTAGGTCGTCCCACTTCTGTGAGGGAGGGCCTGTGCGGGGCTGTGGGTGATGGGGTTTTGGGGGTGTAGTGGGCTGGCCCACGAGTCAGCTTTTTGAGGGGAGGAGAGGGGAGGGAGGGGAGGGAGGAGGGGGAGAAGCTTTGACCTGCTCAGCCTTCCAGGCCCAGCTCTGGTGGGAGGTGCAGGTGAGGAGCACCTGCAAGTTTCTTGGTCCCCAGCGTTTTTCAGGTGAAGCCCCTCTGCCTGCACCACCCCTAACTCTCCCTCCCGTGGCCCCTCCCTCAAGCCACAGAAGTTTTCAGGAGTCTGAGCTCTGAGGTCAGCGTCTGTGGTGTCATTCTCCCAAAGGCATCTTGGCTTCAGATACTGGTTGGGATCATGAGTCTGGTGACCAGGGCGGGTCTGATGGCTGAAGACAGGCTTGGCCTCTGGAGCTCTGCCCTCACCGACTCACCCAGGGTCCCTGAGCCCTGGCAGCCAAGCAGAGCTGCGCGCAGGCAGGGCTGGTACAGCCGTGGGGCCGCTGCGGTCAGAGTGGAGTGTTTAGCAGAGGCAGCTGGCTGTCCACTCCTGTGTGCCCGTGCAGGGCAGTCACAGCTTCAGGTGAGGCCTGGAGGCCATTGTGGGGACAGGATGGGACCTCAGACAGCTCACGTACCACTCCCCCAACTCCACTTCAGATCATGGCTTGTGGCTGCTGGCAGTTCCCTGGGCTGGGAGGTTGTGTAAAGCACCAGGTCCGTTGCTCGAGGTCAGCTGAGACCTCCAGCTCTGGGGTCACACACCATCTCTGCCGCCATGTAGATCATCCCACTTCTGTGAGGGAGGGCCTGTGCGGGGCTGTGGGTGATGGGGAATTTGGGGGTGTAGTGGGCTGGCCCACCAGTCAGCTTTTTGAGGGGAGGAGAGGGGAGGGAGAAGCTTTGACCTGCTCAGCCTTCCAGGGGATTCCAGGCCCAGCTCTGGTGGGAGGTGCAGATGAGGAGCCCCTGCATGTTTCTTGGTCCCCAGCATTTTTCAGGTGAAGCCCCTCTGCCTGCACCACCCCTAACTCTCCCTCCTGTGGCCCCTGCCTCAAGCCACAGAAGATGGGGAGTTGATGTGGCTTCCCTTCCTGTAGGGAAACCAAGCCACAGACAAACGTGTTCCTTTAAGAAAGCGTGAAAGGAGAAAATAACAGTGGGTGTTCATTACTGACATGGTTCATGCAGAGGCGTTTCTGAAGCCTGGCACCAGAGGGAACTGAGGGCCGTTGCCCCCAGCCCTGGAGTTGGCACCCTCCGCACCCCCATCCCATGGCCCACTCTCCCCTGGGTGTCTTCTGGGGAGCAGGCGGACTTCAGCCTCCTGAACCCCTTCTGGAAGGATCGGGATAGGGCAGAGGTCATTCACAGAGGGGAGGGTGTGGCCGGCTCTTGTGAGTGCAGCTGCCTCCGCTGTCTGAGCTCAGTTCTGGGTCTAAGCAAGTGAGGCATCCTGGTGCGGTCCCCGCCTTCACTCATCAGGGGAGGACTTTGTGTCCACCTTGTCCCCACCTGCAGCCTGGTCGCCCTGGGACCCGTCTGTGCGCATCTCCACTTCAGATCATGGCTTGTGGCTGCTGGCAGCTCCCTGGGCCGGGAGGCTGTGTAAAGCACCAGCCCCGTTGCTCAAGGTCAGCTGAGACCTCCAGCTCTGGGGTCACACACCATTTCTGCCGCCGTGTAGGTCGTCCCACTTCTGTGAGGGAGGGCCTGTGCGGGGCTGTGGGTGATGGGGTTTTGGGGGTGTAGTGGGCTGGCCCACGAGTCAGCTTTTTGAGGGGAGGAGAGGGGAGGGAGGGGAGGGAGGAGGGGGAGAAGCTTTGACCTGCTCAGCCTTCCAGGCCCAGCTCTGGTGGGAGGTGCAGGTGAGGAGCACCTGCAAGTTTCTTGGTCCCCAGCGTTTTTCAGGTGAAGCCCCTCTGCCTGCACCACCCCTAACTCTCCCTCCCGTGGCCCCTCCCTCAAGCCACAGAAGATGGGGAGTTTATGTGGCTTCCCTTCCTGTAGGGAAACCAAGCCACAGACAAACGTGTTCCTTTAAGAAAGCGTGAAAGATAGGAGAAAATAACAGTGAGTGGTCATTACTGACACGGTTCATGCAGAGGCGCTTTGGAAACCTGGCAACGGAGGGAACTGAAGGCCGTTGCCCCCAGCCCTGGAGTTGGCACCCTCCGCCCCCCCATCCCATGGCCCACTCTCCCTTGGGTGTCTTCTGGGGAGCGAGCGGACTTCAGCCTCCCGAACCCCTTCTGGAAGGATCAGGATAGGGCAGATCTCACTCACAGAGGGGAGGGTGTGGCCGGCTCTTGCGAGCACCGCTGCCTCCGCTGTCCGAGCTCAGTTCTGGGTCTAAGCAAGCGAGGCCTCCTGGTGCGGTCCCCGCCTTCACTCACCAGGGGAGGGTTAGGGTTAGAGTTAGCTTCCTGGTGCGGTCTCCACCTTCACTCGCCAGGGGAGGACTTTGTGTCCACCTTGTCCCCACCTGCAGCCTGGTCGCCCTGGGACCCGTCTGTGCGCATCTGCTCTGCTCACAGCGCACCCCGTGGTCCATCAGACTTCACTCATGAAAGGGAAGTGTATGGATGAAGTATTCCCTAGTTAAGAATTTCAAGGTCACAACAGCACTGACCAGAGCACGTGGGCACAGGTATGAGGCCCGTACATAGAGACGCTGTGGTGTGGGCTTCGAGGACCCTCCGTGTAGGGGTGGGATGGGGGCCGGACAGGGATTTCCTGCACACAGGGCTCCAGGCTCTGTTCTCGGCAGGGTGGACGGCTGTCGGCCCTGCCTGTCTGTGGAGGGGCTATGGGGCTGCCCAGCTCAGCGGGAACGGCAGTGGTGGGAAAGGAGGTTGCCCTCCCTTAGCACCCCTGACCTCACATCCCCTCATCAGGGCAGCCAAGTGCCTCAACGGCCCCTTCCCTGTCTAGCTCTGAGGACCTGGACGGTGTGGGGGCTGAAGGACACACAGAAAACAAAATTCTGTAGAGCAATTATCCTTCTATTAAAAAACAAAAAAAGATTAAAGAAAAAAACACAGAGAGCAGCAAGGCAGGGCTTGCATTCTCAGCCAGCCTCTGCCAAATTCTGCCTGTGCTTACGCATCAGACTAAGATGCTGGTACTCCCACCCTGTATCACTGATGAGAATCGAGACACAGACAGGTTGAGCATCTTGCCCCAGGTCACACAGCTGCTGAGGGCAGGGCTGAGAACTGGACCCCTGTGGTCGAATCTGGAGTCCAGATGCTGTGATGACCCTGAGGGAGTGGCAAAGACCAGATGGCCCACGCTGAGCCAGGCACACACATGCACACACACTCCTGTGCACGAGGCCTTCACTTGGAGGCTACAGAAGTCAGAGGAAGACAGAGGGCAACCAGGAGAGGCCAGAGGAGAGTCGAGGTCTATAAGGAGGAGAGGCCACACTTTCCAGGAGGCCGGGGACTTCTCTTCCCTGGTGAGTCTGTCTCAAACCCTAGATTCCTCTCCCTGGACCCAGGAACAGACTGTCCAGTGAGCTAACTGAGTTGTCTCCAGAATTATGCCTTCCCAGGGCTTCAGCTACCACTGGACCCCACTGCTGTCAGTAATAAGGGGGAAATCTGGGCTCCAGATTTGTTTGGAGACAAAATTTGTTAGGGGTACAAAAAACCATGAAGGCAGTTGGCATGAATATCCCCAGAACACTTAAGAAACCCTCTGTTTAGCTACCTTCTCTCCTGTCATGAAAGTGGAAGGTCTATTTAATCAAGTAATTCTGTGCTTATAACACTCTTTCTTTAAAATATTTATGTATTTATTCATTCAGCTGCACTGTGTCTTAGTTGCAGCATGTGGGAGCTAGTTCCCCAATCAGGTATTGAACATGGGTCTCTGCATTAGAGTCTTGGCCCTTGGACCACCTGGGAAGTCTCTCCTCATACTCTTGGGGACTGCAATGGGTCACAGGCCTCCTCTGAGGCCCCCTTAGAGCTGAGGCATGGGGTGGCTGCAGTAATCCTCCTGTGGCTAAGATGTGGTTTGTTGGTCATGATTCACTCACACTCCCTGCACTCATCAAAAAACCATGAAGGCAGTTGGCATGAATATCCCCAGAACACTTAAGAAACCCTCTGTTTAGCTACCTCCTCTCCTGTCATGAAAGTGGAAGGTCTATCTAATCAAGTAATTCTGTGCTTATAACACTCTCTGCATTAGAGTCTTGGCCCTTGGACCACCTGGGAAGTCTCTCTTCATCCTCTTGGGGACTGCAACACGTCACAGGCCTCCTCTGAGGCCCCCTTAGAGCTGAGGCATGGGGCAGCTGCAGTAATCCTCCTGTGGCTAAGATGTGGTTTGTTGGTCATGATTCACTCACACTCCCTGCACTCATAGGGCTTCTCCCCTGTGTGTATCCTCTGGTGTGTGATGAGATGGGACTTCTGGCTGAAGCTTCGCTCACACTCCCCACAAATGTAGGGCTTCTCCCCTGTGTGTCCTCTGGTGTCTGATGAGGACTGACTTCCAACTGAAGCTTCGCCCACACTCCCTGCAAACATAGGGCTTCTCCCCTGTGTGTGTCCTCTGGTGTCTGATGAGGACTGACTTCTGACTGAAGCTTTGCCCACACTCCCTGCAAACATAGGGCTTCTCCCCTGTGTGTGTCCTCTGGTGTCTGATGAGGACTGACTTCTGACTGAAGCTTCGCCCACACTCCCTGCAAACATAGGGCTTCTCCCCTGTGTGTGTCCTCTGGTGTGTGATGAGGACTGACTTCTGACTGAAGCTTTGCCCACACTCCCTGCAAACATAGGGCTTCTCCCCTGTGTGTGTCCTCTGGTGTGTGATGAGGACTGACTTCTGACTGAAGCTTTGCCCACACTCCCTGCAAACATAGGGCTTCTCCCCTGTGTGTGTCCTCTGGTGTGTGATGAGATTTGACTTTTCACTGAAGCTTTGCCCACACTCCCTGCAAACATAGGGCTTCTCCCCTGTGTATGTCCTCTGGTGTGTGATGAGATTTGACTTCTGACTGAAGCTTTGCCCACACTCCCTGCAAACATAGGGCTTCTCCCCTGTGTGTGTCCTCTGGTGTCTGATGAGGACTGACTTCTGACTGAAGCTTTCCCCACACTCCCTGCAAACACAGGGCTTCTCCCCTATGTGTGTCCTCTGGTTTGTGATGAGACTTGACCTAACCTTGGATCCTTGACCACACTCTCCATACTTGACTTTTATAATCCCTGATACCCCTGTCCCCATGAATAATTTGTCTGTGTCCTCTGGATTCGGCTTCTGGCTTGTGCTGGGCTCTTCTGTGATTCTCCCATGCACCCCAGAAGCCCCCATTTGTCCTCTGGGTGAGTAGGAGGAGGCCCTTGAAATCCTCTTCAGCCTTATGCTTTTCAGCAAAGGTTGGGGCCTGTCCTTGGCCTTGCGACTCTCAGGTTTGTCACTTGGGCTGTGTGGATTGGAATATCGCTGCTGCTGATTTTGATTGCCTGGGCAGGGATCCTCTGGTTGGAGGTGATCTCTTGCAGACGGTCTCAGGAGGGTCTGAGAGGGGTGATTGCGTTGGACGTGTTGGGTGAGGAATTTCTGACTGGAGAAGGCCAGAGAGCAGGAGGCACATGGGTGGATCTTGGGCTTCGGTTCTGCTGAGAGAGGAAGCTTTTGGTCAGGTAGCTGCTTTGCTGTGGTAAGGCCCGCCCCACTAATCATCTTAGTGTAGACAGTGCACGAATTGTCTCCCATCAAGTGTGTCTCTACAGTCCACTTCTCCATTCCATTCTTACTCTCTGCATCTACAGAAATCCAGGAAACTTGTGTCAAGGACCTTTTCTACATATCACCCAGACTAGGGACCTTCCAGCAGCATCAGAGGCAGCATCTCTCCTGGTAGAGGTGGATCTGCAGGGACCTCTCCCTGCTTGTAAGCATCTGAAAAGTCATGTCACAGTGGCCGCAGGTATTTTACCCTACTGAGAGATGAGGCCTGATGAGTCAGGTGGAATCTTCCTGATCGGCTCCCTGGGAGGGGAAAGGATCTATTAAGTCAGGGGCACCTGCCCCGGAGCTCTCTGCATGTGGGCGGCAGCACAGGGGGTGGTTAGAGCAGGTGTGAGTAAAGCTGACTTTGCGGCTCCTGGTTCAAAGAGCAGGCTTTGTGCCGATCTCTGCAGGAAGTGGGTTTCAGGCTGGACGAGACCGAGCCGCCCAGGTCCCACCGACTACAGGCCTCTGGTTCCTGCTGCCTCAGTTTGTTCACAAACTTCTCCTCTCTCAGTTTCCCATAAATCATAAAATGAAGGCATGTCCTTTCTCAAGCCTCATCAGTATTCATACCTCACTTATTTCACTCAGTCTTAGTCCATTTAACATGCACTAGGAAGCCCTGTTTAAAAATACATCTCCAGCCAGACTCCTCACACCCTCACTCCCAAGCATCTTCAGCCAGCCCACTCTCCTCTTATGTCTGGCAATGAACTGACCTCTGAGGGGACTCCCCACTGCTGTCTCTTCCCAAAAATGAACCAAAGCATCGTCTTAGCACAGAGGACATGCCGCTTGCAGCTGAAAGCCGAACGGTTGTTGTGTGTCACCCAGGAAGACCCCTGAGGCCTGCACATCGACATGGGCCCTGAGGCTTCCGTGTCTGGTCCAGCCTCCTTCCTCTCCCTCTGTGCTTCCTCCTGCAACCACTGGCATGGCCTCTCTTCCCGGCCCTGGGACTGCGGCACTGGCTGCTCCCCTGCCTGGAATCCTTTCCCACAGGTGTTATCTCTGCAGAGACCCTGCCCACCACCCTGCGCCGCACCCCACCCCCTGCTCACTCTGATTGGAGGTGCCTTTCCTGCACTGGTTTTCCTCAGAGCACCAGCCCCTGTCTGGTGTGAAGCCCATGCTGCCCCGGGGCAGTGGGTCTGTCTGTCTCGGTGCGTGGAGCCCTGTCTGGCACAGAGCTGCCCCGGGGCAGTGGGTCTGTCTGTCTCGGTGCGTGGAGCCCTGTCTGGCACAGAGCTGCCCCGGGGCAGTGGGTCTGTCTGTTTCCGTGTGTGGAGCCCTGTCTGGCACAGAGTGTGAACTCACGTGACAACAAGCTGAAACAGTAACTGAGTGCAAATCACCGCACCCGTGTCACTTAGAAATGGGAGGAAATGAGGAAGAAACAGGTAAGGGGAGAGAGCTGGTAGGTGCTAGAAAGCTTGCTTTTTGCCTCTAAGCCTTTCAGCATAAGGTGATGTTACATATTTTTTGCATGAAATATTAAAAATTAGAACTTACATTTTTAATATAAAAATTTTTCCCTAACAGTCATATGAAATGAATCCAATTCTGAGGCATTTTAATTGTGACCCAACTGACTTTGGACCGGATTGTACTCTGCTTCGGAGTTGGACCAGGGAGGCTCCCCAGGATGGGGTGGGGCGCTGGAAGAGGCGTGGCGCTCACCTCTCCCAGCCGCGAGCTCCCTCTTTCCGCTGCTGTCCCGCTTGATGCCGAGGTCCCGGCCATACTCGTCCCCGTACCAGACCAGCAGCTCACAGCCCGGCCTGACCACCTGGCAGGTTCGGTAGAAGATCTGCCCTTGATACTGCAAGGCCACCAGGTTCTGCTCCTCGTCGTCCCGGGCACAGTTCACGTACCTGGGGTCGAGGCCGGGAAAGGGGAAGAAACCTCAGGTGATGAGTCCCCTCCACTGTCGGGCCATGCCCAGCTCCTTGCCTTCAGGCCCTGAGGCCAGCATGGGTTCCACCGCCCTTCATGGGGACCTTCTGCTCACACCTTCGACCAGGCCATGTGAATTCCCATTTCCAGATCCTGTTTCCGGTCCTCTTCCTGGCTGGAATGCTTTTCTCTCCTTTCCTAATTAGCCACTTTATAGAGCCCAGTTCCAGACTCGTCTCCACCTGGACTGTCCATAGGGCTGGTGGCCTCCAGCTCCTCTAAACTGTGAATGAAGTTCTCTTTCGTCCACAGGACTTGGTGCTCCTCTGCTGGCATGCAGCCCTTGGCTCTCACCCCAGCCTGCCTTCTCTCCCGAGGCTTTCCTCCAATCTCCCCACGTGTATCCAGGTCATATTCACTTGCCCTCCCCCTCCCATGGAAACTTGGAGAGTGCTCTGACATAGCTTGAGACCCAGAAGAGCGACAGTTTATTCACTTTCTTCCTGCTGATGAAAGGAGCGGCCCTCAGAGAACGGCCCTGCTCACGGCCATCCTGCCCCCCATTCCTCCCGAGGCCTCAGGGCCCACTTCTCCCTGGAACTGAGCCTGGGGAGGTTGTTGCCCACAAGGACTCAAGGTCTGCCATGTTAGGTTATCCTGGCACTGTGCAGTTTCTCAAAGATAGAAAATTAAGGTTACTGTCCCTAAAATCAATTGGCTAGTGTCTGTCTGCAGTTGTTCTCCAAAAAGACATGGGATGTGTGATCTGCTTCAGTAATGAAGTTCACTGTCTAAACTGGAACATAAAATGCTTGGTAAGTGTCAATTAAGTGAGTTAAAGTGCCCCTGGTGAATCCTCAAGTTGTTTTCAAGTCCCCCAGTTTTGTTCAGCATATAGACTTGTATTTGAGGGCACAATATATGCTATATTTTTATTTCCTTCAACTGTCTTTTGACATGAAAGACCATGATATGGAGGGAAAAGAGGAAAGAAGATGTGAAAGCTGTTGAGGGAGACAGGTTGAGAAGGAAAGGGGTGGGGACTTGAGGGAAGAGCGACATCTACAAACTGCAGACTCACTGCACTCACCTCATCCAGTTGGCCAAAGACGTGTCCTTTCCATCCACATACTCATAGCAGCTTCTCCCTTTGGTGATCTGAGTGTCAGAAAAGATACAGGCTTTCCTCTCTCTGTTATTATTATTTTTTTTAGGAAGTAATAGAAGAGCTATTTCCCTCTGCAGCCATTGGTGCTCTTCAGCCTGCATGGATTCAACTGCCAGTTGGACCAAATGGTAAGCTGCTTAATCGTCATTCCAAGTCTGAGTCTCTTGGTTCACTGAAGGGAAGGGCTCCACAAGGGAGGAGTCACCTCTGTGTGTCTCTACCACTGTCTCCCACCTCTCCTCTGACCTTTAGAGAGAGGTCCTGTGTGCCTGGACCAGTGTCTCCCCCCTCTCCTCTGACCTTTAGAGAGAGGTCCTGTGTGTGTGTACACTGTGGTCCCACCTCTCCTCTGACCTTCAGATGGAAGTCCCACATTCATGCCTAGTGCACACAGTACACAGGACTGCCCATGTCATTGCCGACCATGTAATCACCATCTGCATCCTTGCATGTAGACATGAAGTACCCCCCACCACACACAAGCAACTCGAGGCCAGAGAACAGGGAAACAGGGGTGTTTCTCACCAGCCAGGAGTATCCACTGTTGGCCGCCTCTTCATTGTCTGTGATCTGGCCCTCATAGGGGCCAAAGTGCAGGCCCAGTGGCAGATCGGATGCCTCATTCCACACTCCAAGCCCAGCCTCAGGGATGCCCGACAGTCTGATACTTAACCCAGGAGGCAGAGTGAGGGCTGAGCGGTTGGCATGCCCCTTTTCCACTGCACAGTCCTTTACAAAGGTTGGGGGCCCGTGGGCAGAACAGCTGTCGATGAAGAAGTTCTGACACTCCTCACAATCTGGAGGTGAGAGCAACAGGGATGAGGGGAGGTATAGTGATGTTGAAGTGAAGTGAAGTGAAGTCGCTCAGTTGTGTCCGACTCTTTGCGACCCCATGGACTGTAGCCTACTAGGCTCTTCTGTCCATGGGATTTTCCAGGCAATAGTCCTGGAGTGGATTGCCATTTCCTTCTCCAGGGGATCTTCCCAACCCAGGGATCGAACCTGGGTCTCCTGCATTGTAGACAGATGCTTTACTATCTGAGCCACCAGGGAAGCCGGTAGCTGTGATAACCAGTGATGTTGCTGGTCGTAAAGACCTTCAGAAAGAACTGGGGCACTCACGGCATGCAGCCTCGATCCTGCACCCCAAGTCACAGAGGAAGGGGATGACTGGGAGACCAAATGGTGAGGTGAGGTTATTGGACAAAGGCCTTGTAGCCCCTTCTCCATGACTGGGCCAGCAGGGGCACTCACAGAGGTACTCGTCATCCTGGGGCTCGCTGACCTCTTGGTACGCATGGCCCTTTCTTTCCCGTAGACTGTACCTCTTCGCTCCAGTCTCCTTTCTTTTGCGTTCTAAGATGGAGAACAGAAGCTAAGCAAGACTGGTGAGGTTTGGAGAGTTAGTCCCTGTTTTATCGGAAAGTGTGAGATCTCCCACCTGTTCATTCTTCAGAAAGAACTGGGGCACTCACGGCATGCAGCCTCGATCCTGCACCCCAAGTCACAGAGGAAGGGGGTGATTGGGGGACCAAATGGTGAGGTGAGGTTATTGGACAAAGGACTCGTAGCCCCTTCTCCGTGATTGGGCCAGCGAGGGCACTCACAGAGGTACTCGTCATCCTGGGGCTCGCTGACCTCTTGGTACTCATGGCCCTTTCTTTCTGGTAGACTGTACCTCTTCACTCCAGTCTCCTTTCTTTTGCGGTCTAAGATGGAGAACAGAAGCTAAGCAAGGCTGGTGAGGTTTGGAGAGTTAGTCCCTGTTTTATCGGAAAGTGTGAGATCTCCCACCTGTTCATTTATACCCTTTGTTAAAACTTGTTTACATGTATTTTTTAAACTTTTACTTTTGTAATTTTATGTTTTAATGTTACATATTTATGCATCTTAGTTCCCCGATCAGGAATGGAACCTGCACCCCCTGCAGTGGAAGCAGGAGTCTTAACCACTTAACCACCAGTAAGTCCTTTTTCTATACTTTGTTTCTTCTCCCTTTAACTCCTGGTTTGGGAGACTGAGGCTCCTCACTGACCACAGATGCCCAGGTCAGTGTTAGCTTCCTGCACGTCCCGTTAGTAGGTTTAACTTCCCACCTTCTTACTTAGGAAATAGTTCACTGACACGTGTACTCAGAAAACATACGCTGAGGGCACATGACATGTAAGGCATTGAGCAGAGGTCTGGGCATAAACACTAACAAGGCATGGTCCGTATCATCACAGCTGGATTTACTGAACTACTTTTAGCTCAAAACAGTGTCAGCACTTTTGCATTTAATGTAAAGCTTTCAAACACTGTTTGATTTATGTATCCTTATCTCCACTTTACAGATGAGCAATCAAGACCTCAGAAAATGTATAAGACTTTCCCAAGGCCCCATTGCTAACTTCATGTCTCAGATCAGTCCAGCCCAAACTTCACGCCACATACCTAGTCCATACTTACTAGCTTTTCTACAGGGATTAGAGGAACTAATTAGAGGAACTCCCCAAATTTTCTCTAACCGACTTTTTGTCTGGGGTGCTGTCCAGGGATCCTTGCTTTTCTGGGAGGGGGCACCACTTTCTGAGCCTGCTTGGAGCCACTTGTCTTCAGCAATTTTGCTGCTCCCGGCAATTCCTTCAAACTAGATTCCTTACTTAATGGTGCCCTGGACATTGCCTTCCACATGAGTAAAAGACAACATGCATTTCTTTAGTTCTTTAGGAATTTATGAAGTGTTTTCACATGCATGACTTTAGCTAATACTTTGACAATTGGAAATACCTGGTGGAGGAGGCATCTGAACACTGGAGTATAAAATAAGGACCTAAGTGGGTAGTGAATCAAAACTAGAATTCATATCTTAAGGTTCTTTCCCTTCAACTTTCTGCATAAAAGTGAGAGCAAGGCAAGAAGAATAGCTGGAGGTCAGGGAAAGAAGAGGGTAAGGGCTCATAGAAAAATCCGGGGGGATTTCTATTAATTAGTGGCCCTTTGATGGACGAGGAAGTATGGAAAATTACAGAGGGGACAAAACACATCTGGAATATAAGGTGACAAAGCAGTGAGATCGAGAAGAGAAAAGATGATCGGAGAAACACATTTAGACAAAAAAGAAAATGAGCTGAACATTGCAGGTTGCCATGTCCTCTTAGAAACGATGTTTGGAATTAAAGTAGCTAACCTCATCAGTTCTGCTTGAACAAGGCTGCATGACTAGCTGGTTCTCCTGTTTCCTGACCCATAAATTGGTATACATGCTAATTCTTAATGTTACAGTGGACATGAAATTTAATAACATTTCAACAAATCATTGTGTGAACTATTTAATACAGTATGAACGTCAGTGTATATCCCTGCCATCAATTTATCCTTTCAACTGTCTCTATATTTGAAGTCTAACTCACAGATACTGTCTTCAGCATTCTTTGACCTTCTTACTCCTAGATGAATATTTAAATGTGGAGTCACTCATTCACAAAACATTCAGGGGGCCCTCAGGGGCTTTAAGCTGGGCCTGGACTTCTGAGAATTAACGGGTATGGGCTAGGCTCTCAAAGCTCACAACACAGGGCAGGCTAAACAAATGATTCCAAACATGAGAGTTGCCTAATCAGAGCTCAGGGGAAGGACCTGTTACTTCCTCCTGCAAGAATGAGCATTTGAAATGATGCCCAGATGAGTTTCTACTCAAAAGCGGGTAATCTATGTGAAGTCTTTCAGTTATTTTCTCATTTGTTGCTTTTCAGTCATAAACCTGAGGCTTGTCAGGGTTGCGAGTTGCTTCCTCTTATTGGACTGGTAGGCTCTGAAGTAGGAATCCTGTCACCTTCATCATCCTGGACCATCCACTCTGCAAACTGCCCAACATGTCCTTAAACTTGTTCATCCTGGACTGTTCACTCTACAAAGTGTCCAACATGTCCTTAAGCTTCTTCATCCTGGACCATCCACTCTACAAACTGCCCAGCATGTTCTTAAGCTTCCCTTAGTCAGATAACTTAGCATATCCCTCCCTAGCACAGCACAAAAGAACCAAGGTTGAAAACATCTCTCAGATGAATAATATAAAGATATATGAATAAACTTCATAGAACTATGGGAGTTTTAGTCATTTTGTAAGGAGTTTAGAAAAAGTGCTTTGGATTAGATTGTACTACCAGTGATACTGTGATCTCAGGCATATAATTAATCATTTTTTTACCTCAGTTTTGTGATCTATAATGGTGATAGCTATATACCTACTTATAGGTATGGTAGGATTGTTTTAAGGTTTAAATTAGTTTATTCACATAAAATGCTTAAAGTCTGAGATATTGTGAAAATAATGTAATAACAGAACAGCCTACTATTGTTGCTGTTCTTACTAAATATAAAGATGGTGATGATATCAGATATTGTGCTAAAGATTCAGGACAGGAAGGCAGCAGTCTCCAGGATCTCTGTGTTTTCTCCTATTCTCACCTGTGACTGGATCCATGAGGAGGATATTTTTGCAACAGGATTTGGGAAATACTCACCTTCTGGTGTTTATTGTGCTGCACTCTGAAAGCCATCGAAGAAGGTTTACCTAAAAAATTATGGGAATCAGTGTTTTGGTTGGTAAATGTTTCCAAACTCTGGGCATTCCAATTAAGGACACATGATTCTAGGCCAGAGAATGACAAGGACAAGGATTACCAAAGGAGGAATGGAAAATGATTTCTGTATCATCAACTCCTATGCTTCCACTGGGAACGTTACATAATTTTCTTAAAATTAAAAAAAAATATGAAACTTTATCTGTGCCTCATCTGATGTCCATAAAGTATCTAATAAATTTACTAGCCTTTCATGGCAAAAATACTCAAAAAAGTAGAAATAGAAGGAAGTGACTGCAATATAATAAAGGTCATATATGAAAAGTCTAACTCTAACATCATAGTCATCAGTGAAAAGCTGAAAACTTCTCTAAGATCTAGAAAAAAAGGCAAGGATGCCCATTTTCAACATTTCTATTCACCATAATGTTAGAAGTCCTAGCCAGGGCATTAGGTTAGTAAAGGAAACATAAGGCTTCTATTTGGAAAGAAAGAAGTAAAATTATGTCTGTTCACAGAGGACATGATTTTATGTACAGAAAAATCTTGAAAATTACACACACACACACAAAAACCTACACAGAAAGTTGCATGGTACAAAATCAACATTCAAATATCTTTCCATGCATGAACGATGACTATTCCAAAAAGGAAAATAAGAAAACAATCCTATTTATTTTTCATTTTTTAAAAACTATAGTCAAGATCTAAATTTAAGTTAAAAAAAATTTATTTTTATTTATTTATTTGTGCCAGGTCTTTGTTGCAGCATGTGGGATCTAGTTCCCTGACCAGGGGCTGAACCCAAGTTGTCTGCACNACAATCCTATTTATTTTTCATTTTTTAAAAACTATAGTCAAGATCTAAATTTAAGTTAAAAAAAATTTATTTTTATTTATTTATTTGTGCCAGGTCTTTGTTGCAGCATGTGGGATCTAGTTCCCTGACCAGGGGCTGAACCCAAGTTGTCTGCATTGGGAGTGTGGAGGCTTAGCCTCTGGACCACCAGAGAAGTCCCAATAGTGTTATTTGTAATAGCATCAAAAATAATGAAATAACTGGGAGTAAACTTGAAAGAGATGAAAATCTTATACATTGAAAACTACAAAGTACTGCTGAAAGGAATCCGACACAAACAAATAGAAAGGTGTCGTATGTTTATGGATTTGGAGACTTAATATTATTAAGCTGTTCATACTACCCAAAGCAATTTAAAGATTCAATGCAATTCCTATTAAAATCCCAAAGGAATTTTTTTCTGATAAAGAAAATCCATCGAACAGTTAATACCGAATCTCAGAGGACCCCAAATAGGCAAAATAATCTTAGAAAGAAGAGCAAAGCTGGAGGCCTCTGATTTCAGAACATATCACAAAGGTACAAGAACCAAAAGAGTATAGTTTTGGCATAAAGTGTGTGCTTAGTTGCTCAGTTGTATTGACTCTTTGTGACCTTTTGGACTGTAGCCCACCAGGCTCCTCTGTCCAGGGGATTTCTCAGGCAAGAATACTGGACGGGGTTGCCATTTTCTTCTCCAGGGCTCTTCTTAACCCGTGGATTGAACCTGCATCTCCTGTGTCTCCTGCATTGAAGGCAGATTCTTCTCTTGCTGAGCCACTGAGGAAGCCCGTTGGCATAAAGACATACGTGTCAGTCAATGGAACAGAATAGACAACCAGAAATAAACAGAAATACATCCTAATGATCTTCATCAAGGGTGTTAAGACAATGGGGAAAGTTTAATCCCTATAATGAATGGTGCTGGGCAAACAAAATATCCATATGCAAAATAATGAAGATCTTACATCATGAAGAAAAATAAACTCAGAATGGATTCAAGACCTAAATGCAAGACTTGACAAGACTCTTAGAGGAAAACAAGGGTGAAGCTTCATGACACTGAATCAGCAATGATTTCTTAGATATAGTACCAAGTGCACAAGTATTAGTAACAAAGTAAAAATACACAAATGAGATTACGTTAATCTTAAAGTCTCTGTGCAGCAAAGGACACAGTGAACGGAGTTGAAAAGGCCACCTATGGGACTGTAGAAAACATTTGTAAGATATGTATCTGATGAGGGGTCAATAAGCATACACCAATATGAAGCCTACGTATAAGCCAGGAAGAGAGCCTGACTGACCACGATGGCACCCTGATAGCAAACTTCCATGCTCCGGCAGGGAGAGAAGACACAGTTCTGTGGTTTGAGGCATGCAGTCTGTTTTGTTATGGCAGTCTGAGCTGACGAACACAGTGGGAGAAGGAATTCAATAGACATTTCTCCAAAGATACACAAATGGCCAACAAATATATGACAAGATGCTCAGCATTGCTAATCAATAAGGAAATACAAGTTGAAACCTTCTGTGATGGGCAATATGAATAAGAAGACAATAGCAAGTTTGGTAAGGATACAGAGAAATTTGAACCCTTATACACGATTTCTTTGCATGCCCATGGACTGTAGCCCACCAGGCTCCTCTGTCCATGGAAATGTAAAATGTCACAACCTTCACAGAAAACAGTATGGAGTTTCTTCAGAAAATTAGAACTGCTGTATGATCTAGCAATCCAACTCAAGAGTCTATTTCCATAAAAAATTGAAAGGAACATCTTGAATAAATAGTGTGCACATCTATGGTCATTGCAGCATTATTCCCAGTTGGCGAGATGTGGAAGCAATCTAAATGTTCATTGGTGGATAAACAGATAAAGATTATATATAAGATATATCTTATATCTGTTATGTACACAGGCACACACTGGAATGTTTTTAAGCCTTAAAAAAGAATTCTGTCGTATTCTACATCAGGGATGGGCCTTGATGATATGCTAAGAGAAATGAACCAATCCAAAAAAGACAAATATTGCCTGATTCCACTTCTATAAGGTACCTAAATTAATCAAACTCACAGAAACAGAAAATGAAGGATTGGAGAATCGTTCCTCAGTGGGTTAGGGCTGCAATCACGCAAGATGGAAAAGTTCTACAGATTTGTTGTACAGCAATGTGTATATATATCCCCAGTGGCTCAGCAGTAAAGAATCTGCCTGCAATGCAGGAGATGCAACAGATGCAGGTTCGATCCCTGGGTTGGGAAGATCACCTGGAGCAGGAAATGGCAACCGACTCCAGTATTCTTGCCTGGAGAATCCCATGGGCAGAGGAGCCTGGTGGGCTACAGTCCATGGGTGCGCAAAGAGTCAGACATGATGGAGCAAGTAACACTATGGCCACTAACACTAATGTGTACATAGTTAGCAAGAGAGCACCACACACTCAGAAACTGTTAGGGTAAATAGTGATGTGCGGAGGTGTGGTGGTCCGTGGCATGTGTGTTCCCTGTGAGGAATCCCTCTTCATGTCAAAACTTTTGCAGACAACCAGACGTTTGATTTTCATATCCCTTTCACTAGTTTTAATAACCTAAAGGGACAGAGGGACTTCCCTGGTGGCACAGTGGATGAGAGTCTGCCTGCTGGTGCAGAGGACACAGGTTCGATGGCTGTTCCAGGAAGATCCCACTTTCTGTGGGGCCACTAAGCCTGTGTGTCACAAACTACTGAGCCTGCATGTGCTCTGCAATGAGAAGCCACTCACTGCAACCAGAGAAAGCCCGTGCACAGCCATGAGGACCCAGCGCAGCCAAAACTAGATAAATAATTTTAAAAAATCTCGGAGAACAGAAATCCATAGATGGGGAATCATAGAACGATCTAGATTGTTTGCTCCAGTCTAGGAAGATTAACTCTTCTAAACTATCTGAGCAGCAGAAGAGGACGTGAGTTGCTCACTTCTGTTTTATAATGAGTGTACTTCATTTTATTTACCTGACACTGTCTCTGGCCAGTGAAATGTGGGAAAGATCAGGGAGCATCAGTAGTTCTCTCAAACCCTTTCCCAGGATTAAAACAAAGAATTAATTTCACTTTAGGGTAAGAAGATCATGTGTTATTGTTTTATATACCTACATAAATAATATATCTTGACATAATATGTTAATCATTTCCTCTTCTAAGAGATTTAATCCAATAACCAATTATGAGATTAGTATTAACTCTCTTTGGTGAATTTATTTCTAAGATTTCTTTAACTGCCTTTCATTAAGAATGTTTAGCAAAAATAATTCTTTTTAAAAAGAATGATAAATTTTAAACATAAAACTTTTGAGAATTACACTGGAAAACCTATACATTCATCTTCATTCAGGCTTATGTCCATATTCAGCCACAACCACTTTAAAGTGAAGTGAAGTCGCTCAGTCGTGTCCGACTCTTTGCGGCCCCATAGACTGTAGCCTACAAGGCTCCTCTGTCCATGGGATTTTCCAGGCAATACTACTGGAGTGGATTGCCATTTCCTTCTCCAGGGGATCTTCCCAACCCAGGGCTCGAACCCAGTTCTCGTGCATTGTAGACAGACGCTTTACCATCTGAGCCATCACTTTGGAATGCTGATAATTATGTTTTCTTTGCTAATGACTGAGATATAGTTGAGACCTAAGCCCAGACTGGTTTCAGGAAGACACCTCTAAATCCTGCTGGCGCCTCACCTTGCTGCCTCGGTGTCCATTCTTCATCAGAATCCTCAGTGTCATCTACCTGGAGTTTGATGACCTGCCTGCGGTGATGCATGAAAGCTGGTCGAGTGGCTCTGAAACCTGGAAAGAAGCAAAATATTTGTTCTAAGAAGGAGGAACAAAGCACAGAAGCAATGTAAAGTGCCACACAGTCAGGGAAATCAGTAGGATGGGCTGGGAGAATCTAAACAAGGCAAGAGGTAAGCTCTGCACTGCAGGGTCAACCTCCCTTTGGTACAAAACAATAAACATTTCCTCCATGTTAGTCTCCACACAAAAGGGGACTGTAAGCAAATGAAGCCACCTGTGAGAGGGCTAAGTGAACACTGGGGGTGAAGACCTGTTTCATGTTTCCCAGACTCCAGGCACCCAGCACTTCCTGTTACCTATAGCAATCAGCGCTTCGTAGTTCCTTTTCACATTCCTATATCGAATTTTTTCCCATTCTCCCATCTCTTCCCATTCTTCCTTGGAGAAGTATACAGAGATGTCTTTGAAAGCATCTTTGGCCTAAGGAAAATAATAGATTTCATCAGTGATTTACTAATATAAGTCAGACCTTAAAACCGGGTCTTCTCCTCCACTTTTGTGCAGGGAGTAGCCTGAAGCTACTGGATGGTCTCTGTGAGACAGGGATGAAGACTTTCCTTCCCGACTGTGTCCTGCTTAACTGAACAAACACTGAGCATTTTCCTAACTCTCCCTGGACACAAAGCAGTTGACAATGCTAGTGTCCTGTTCTGCCCCACTCCACCCCACCATCTCAGACAGGACCAGGCATTCCCATCCTGTGGATGGTCACAGAGAAGTTCACTCAGCTAACTAGGCAAGCAGTCTGTGGTCCTTCGGGGACCAGCGCCATGCCCTTCCTATAGAGCTGGCTTAGAGCCCAGCTTTGCCGCCTCTGCCTCTCACCGTGGGCTTCCACTCTGTTCTCCCAGCATCTCCCTCAGTGCTCTCCTCTGGAGACCTGTTCGGCTTCATGGCCATTGGAGCTCTCAAGGCCAAGGTACCTGTGGAAGAAGAAGGTGCTGAGATAGCCCAGACCACTGTCCAGAGCCTGGTCTGTCTTCCTTGGTTGGAGTGTCCAGGGCAGGAAGGTGAGGGGAAAGTCGGGGTGAGGGTATTGGTGGGATGGACAGATCCCGACTAGCTATGACAGACAAGCCTAATATGAACTAGATTTGGTTTCTTTGGTTCCCCTACAATTCAGCCCCTATGAGGAAAGGCACTGGGAGGGACATGTCTGTGGGTGACGGAGGGATTCCTGAGGAGATCTGGAAGCCCCTAACTGCTGGACTGGGGTCGGGCTGAAATCAGGACTCTGTTCCAGTGCAGGAGAGGGAATATTTCTCCAAGAAGGGTTTTGAAGATCTCCGCCTGGGGACTCAGAAAAATCTGGGCATAACGTGGTTCTACGTCTAAAGGATAGGTCACTTGGCTTGAGGAGATCTGGGTCACACGGGCTGAAGGAGCTGGGGTCTTCAGACGAAGGGGACTGGGGATCTTTTGGCTGATGTAGAATGCGCAGGGTGAGAGAACTTGGGATCTTTGAAGCTGAGGGAATTGGGGGTTTCTTATTAAGGCGCTTTAGGTCTGAGACAGGCAGGACAGTTGGGGTCTTGAGGATGAAGAGTTTTGAGAGCTCCCAGGCTGAGGTATTCAGGGTCTCTGAGGTTAAGGAAATTTGGTCTCTCTGCGGGTGCTATTTTTAGGGTGCCTCAGGCTGAGGGGAACTGGGGTTACTCTAGGTATTTGAGGGTCGCAGCACTAGGGGATTCGGTGTTTCTGCGGGTAAAGGGACTTGTAGTCCCTGAAGCTGACGAGACGCAAGCTTCCTTCAGATTAGGACTCAGGTTCTTCAAAGCTGACGGGATTTCGGGCCTCCCACCCTGGAATTTGAAGCCGTCAGGCTAAGGGTTTATGAGGGTTGTGCAGGGTGCGTTCCCATCAGTCTCCCCGCTGTCCTACGGCGCTGCCCAACCCGGCCTGGGGCCCGCTAGCACCACAGCGACGTCCAGTCCTCTTGCGCTGAGGTGAAGTGAAGGCGCGAGCAGCCGGCCTGTACCCTGTCAGGCAGGAGCGACCAATCGGCAATGCGACCGAGGCAGTCTGGCCAATAGGCGCCGGGAGGGTGCAGAATGCGATGGAGGCTCCGCCCCACTGCTCGAGGATTGGCTGCTCTGGGGGCGTGTCTATCAGGAAGCCTCCGGCGCACAGGTGCATCTTGGCCGTTTTCTTTGCTTGTTTTCAGGCATGGCCTCTTAGGCCTGGATCCTCAAGTGGGCAGGTTGTCCTCAGGTTCAGTGTTTCCTTCCAGTGCCCTCAACTGGAACTTCGGCTCCAACAGACTGTAGTTGTGCTCCTGGACTTTCTCCTAGGCCCACCTGTGCCCTACCTTGTCAAATCCAGTTTTGGCAAGAACTCTATGTGATGAGTACTGCATTATTCAGGGGAAAACGGTGTAATTAAATTCTGATAAGACACAGGATGAACAACATATGGTCAAAGATTTAAACGCAAGGCATGGAATAAGTATGTTAGAAAAAACTTGGAGTATTTTAAACCTCAAAGTAGCAGTGGCACTGATGAGTCATCTGTATATTTAATGTAGGTATTAAAAGCCTTCAGAAATGAGGCATAAATAAAAACCTCAAAGCCTTGCAAGTATTTTCTGTAAAATGAACCATCAAACAGCAGGACAAAGGATCCACAGAGCTGAGTTTACTTGACACCTACTGGCTTCACAAGATAAAACAGGGACACTGTTTTGGGCCCTTAGCTAGATTTGTTCACAGAAAATTAACGTGATTTCCATGTTTTGGAAGCAAGACAATTGACTGTAGAATTAGTACCAAGTGGTGGTTGGGAGTCTGGGTGGAGAAGTGTCACCAGGAAAGTGAGTTCACCTCCTGGTGGGTGTTGAGCCAGAGGATACAACCCAGCCAAAGCTTGTGGGAAGAAAGAGTGTATTGCTTGCAGAACTATGGAGAACACCATGGAGCTTTCCAGAGCAGTAGCTCTCTAAACCACAAAGTTGGGGAAGCTTTAATCTATGGGTACAGACATGTTCAGGCTCTCATGGAGGCTCAGATGGTAAACAATCTGCCCATAGCAGAAGACCCGGATTCAATCCCTAAGTGGGGAAGATCCCCAGAGGAGGGCATGGAAGCCCACTCCAGTATTCTTGCCTGGAGAATCCCGTGGACGGAGAAGCCTGGTGGTCCATGGGGTTGCAAAGAGTCAGACATGAGTGAGTGACTAACGGATTAACTTTACAGGCACGTTCATTAAGGGTCTTGGGCTGTGGCAGACTCCAAGCTTCCGTTGATTGAAGTCTTTAGAGTCATAACTAGTCACCATCAGCATCCCTTACATTCCAGCTGGTCTGGTATAGATATAGATATCCATTCTTGATATATAGATATCTATTCTTCTTCATATTCTTTCTGCTTATCAGTTCAGTTCAGTCGCTAAGTTGTGTCTGACTCTGTGATACCACGGACTGCAATACACCAGGCTTCTCTATCCATCACTAACTCCCAGAGCTTGCTCAACTCATGTCCATTGAATCAGTGATGCCATCAACCATCTCATCCTCTGTCATCCCCTTCTCCTCCCACCTTCAGTCTTTTCTAGCATCAAGGCCTTTTCAGATGAGTCAGTTCTTCACATCAGGTGGCCAAAGTATTGGAGCTTCAGCTTCAGCATCAGTCCTTCCAATGAATATTCAGGACTGATTTCCTCTAGGACTGACTGGTTGGATCTCTTTGCAGTCCAAGGGACTCACAAGAGTCTTCTCCGACACTGCAGTTCAAAAGCATCAATTCTTTGGCACTCAGCTTCCTTCATGGCCCAGCTCTCACAACCATACATGACTACTGGAAAAACCATAGCTTTGACTAGATGGACCTTTGTTGGCAAAGTAATGTCTCTGATTTTTAAATATGCTTTCTAGGTTGGTCATAACTTTCCTTCCAAGGAGCAAGCATCTTTGAATTTCATGGCTGCAGTCACCATCTGCAGTGATTTTGGAGCCCAAGAAAATAAAGTCTGTTACCATTTCAATTGTTTCCCCATCCATGAAGTGATGGAACCGAATGCCATGATCTTCTTTTTCTGAATGTTGAGCTTTAAGTCAGCTTTTTAACTCTCCTCTTTCACTTTCGAGAGTCTCTTAGTTCTGCTTCACTTTCTGCCATAAGGGTGGTGTCATCTACATATCTGAGGTTATTGATATTTCTCCCAGCAATCTTGATTCCAGCTTGTGCTTCATTCAGCCTGGCATTTCCCATGATGTACTCCGCACATAAGTTATGTAAACACGGTGACAATATACAGCCTTGATGTACTCCTTTCTCAATTTAGAACCAGTCTGTTGTTCCATGTCTAGTTATAACTGTTGCTTCTTGACCTTCATACAGATTTCTCAGGAGACAGGTTAGGTGATCTGGTATTCCCATCTTTTGGGAATTTTCCAACAGTTTGTTGTGATTCACACAGTCAAAGGCTTTGGCGTGGTCAATAAAGCAGAAGTAGATGTTTTTTCTGGACACTCTTGCTTATTCTATGACCCAGTCGATGTTGGCAACTTGATCTCTGGTTCCTCTGCCTTTTCTAAATCCAGCTTGAAAATCTGGAAGTTCTTGGTTCATGTATGTTGAAACCTCACTTGGAGAATTTTGAGCATTACTTTGCTAGCATGTGAGATGAGCACAATTGTGCAATAGTTTGAACATTCTTTGGCAGTGCTTTTCTTTGGGATTGGAGTGAAAACTGACCTTTTCCAGTCCTGTAGCCACTGCTGAGTTTTCCAAATTTGCTGGCATATTGAGTGCAGCATTTTAAGAGCATCATCTTTTAGGATTTGAAATAGCTTAGTTGGAATTCCATCACCTCCACTTGCTTTGTTCGTAGTGATGCTTCCTAAGGCCCAGTTGACATCACATTCCAGGATGTCTGGCTCTAGGTGAGTGAAAACACCATCGTGGTTATCTGGGTCATTAAGATATCTTTTGTATAGTTCTGTGTATTCTTGCCACCTCTTCTTAATATCTATTGCTTCAGAAATGGTCCATACCTTTTCTGTCCTTTACTCTGCCCATCTTTGCATGAAATGTTCCATTGGTATCTAATTTTCTTAAAGAGCTCTCTTTTGTTTCTCATTCTATTGTTTCCCTCTTTTTTCCAAATTTGCTGGCATATTGAGTGCAGCATTTTAAGAGCATCATCTTTTAGGATTTGAAATAGCTTAGTTGGAATTCCATCACCTCCACTTGCTTTGTTCGTAGTGATGCTTCCTAAGGCCCAGTTGACATCACATTCCAGGATGTCTGGCTCTAGGTGAGTGAAAACACCATCGTGGTTATCTGGGTCATTAAGATATCTTTTGTATAGTTCTGTGTATTCTTGCCACCTCTTCTTAATATCTATTGCTTCAGAAATGGTCCATACCTTTTCTGTCCTTTACTCTGCCCATCTTTGCATGAAATGTTCCATTGGTATCTAATTTTCTTAAAGAGCTCTCTTTTGTTTCTCATTCTATTGTTTCCCTCTTTTTTTTTTTTTTTTTCCTCATTGTTCACTTAAGAGGTTTTTCTTATATCTCCTTGTTATTCTTTGGAACCATGCATTCAGATGGGTTTATCTTTTTCCGTTTCTCCTTTGCCTTTAGCTTCTCTTCTTTTCTCAGCTATTTGTAAGGCCTCCTCAGACAACCCTTTTGCCTTTCTGTATTTCATTTTGGTGGATGGTTTTGATCATGGCCTCCTGTACAATGTTAGGAACCTTCATCCATAGTTCTTCAGGCACTTTGTTTATCAGATCTAATCCCTTGAATCTATTTGTCATTTCCACTGTATAATCATAAGGGATTTGATTTATGTCATACCTGAATGGCAGGTATGACATACTTTCTTCAATTGAAGCCTGAATTTTGCAATAAGGATGTCATGATATGAGCCTCAATCAGCTCCTGGTCTTGTTTCTGCTGACTGTATACAGCTTCTCCATCTTTGGCTGCAAAGCACATAATCATCTGATTTTGGTATTGACCTTCTTGTGATATCCATGTGTAGCGTTTTCTTTTGGGTTGTTGGGAGATTGTGTTTGCTATGACTAGTGCATTTTCTTTGCAAAACTCTGTTAACCTTTGCCCTG
>SJYX01020050.1:132834-147729 GCA_006410675.1 Oreotragus oreotragus
TTTTTTTTTTTTTTTTTCCTCATTGTTCACTTAAGAGGTTTTTCTTATATCTCCTTGTTATTCTTTGGAACCATGCATTCAGATGGGTTTATCTTTTTCCGTTTCTCCTTTGCCTTTAGCTTCTCTTCTTTTCTCAGCTATTTGTAAGGCCTCCTCAGACAACCCTTTTGCCTTTCTGTATTTCATTTTGGTGGATGGTTTTGATCATGGCCTCCTGTACAATGTTAGGATCCTTCATCCATAGTTCTTCAGGCACTTTGTTTATCAGATCTAATCCCTTGAATCTATTTGTCATTTCCACTGTATAATCATAAGGGATTTGATTTATGTCATACCTGAATGGCAGGTATGACATACTTTCTTCAATTGAAGCCTGAATTTTGCAATAAGGATGTCATGATATGAGCCTCAATCAGCTCCTGGTCTTGTTTCTGCTGACTGTATACAGCTTCTCCATCTTTGGCTGCAAAGCACATAATCATCTGATTTTGGTATTGACCTTCTTGTGATATCCATGTGTAGCGTTTTCTTTTGGGTTGTTGGGAGATTGTGTTTGCTATGACTAGTGCATTTTCTTTGCAAAACTCTGTTAACCTTTGCCCTGTTTCATTTTGTACTCCAAGGCCAAACTTGCCAGTTACTCCAGGTATCTCTTGACTTCCTACTTAAAAAAAAATTAATTTATTTTAACTGGAGGCGGATCACTTTACAGTATTGTGGTGGTTTTTGCCATAGGTTGACATGAGTCAGCCATGGGTGTGCATGTGTCCCCCTCCCTCTTCCCTCCCCACCCCTTCCCTCTGGGTCATCCCAGAGCACCAGCTTTGAGTGCCCGGTGTCATGCGTCTAACCTGGATGCCCACCTGTTTCACATACGGTAATGCACACGCTTCAGTGCTACTCTGTCATGTCATCCCACTGTTGTCTTCTCCCACAGAGTCCCAAAGTCTGTTCTTCAAATCTGTGTCTCTTTTGCTCTTGTCTGTAGGGTCGTCGTTACTGTGTTTCTAAATTCCATATGTGTGTGTTAACGTGTATTGGTGCTTTTCTTTCTGACTTACTTCACTCTGAATGACAGGCTCCAGTTTCATCTACCTCATTGAAACTGACTCAAATGTGTTCTTTTTCATAGCTGAGCAATACTCCACTGTGTATACGTACCACGGCTTTCTTATCCATTCATCTGCCTATGGACATCTAGGTTGCTTCCACGTCCTGGCTATTGTAAACAGTGTTGCAATGAACACTGGGGTATGGGTGTCTCTTTCAATGCTGGTTTCCTCGGTGTGTATGCCCAGCAGTGGGATTGCTGGGTCGTATGGCAGTTCTATTTCCAGTTTTTTAAGGAATTTCTACACTGTTCTCCATAGTGGCTGTACTNTTGCAATGAACACTGGGGTATGGGTGTCTCTTTCAATGCTGGTTTCCTCGGTGTGTATGCCCAGCAGTGGGATTGCTGGGTCGTATGGCAGTTCTATTTCCAGTTTTTTAAGGAATTTCTACACTGTTCTCCATAGTGGCTGTACTAGTTTACATTCCCACCAACAGTGTAAGAGGGTTCCCTTTACTCCACACCATCGCCAGCATTTACTGTTTGTAGACTTTTAGATGGCAGCCATTCTGACCGGCATGAGATGGTACATCATGGTGGTTTTGATTTGCATTCCTCTGATAATGAGTCATGTTGAGCATCTTTTCATGTGTTTGTTAGCTATCTGTATGTTTTCTTTGGAAAAATGTCTGTTTAGTTCTTTGGCCCATTTTTTGATTGGATCATTTATTTTTCTGGTATTGAGCTGCATGAGCTGCTTGTATATTTTGGAGATTGATTCTTTGTCAGTTGTTTCGTTTGCTATTATTTTCTCCCATTCTGTCTTTCCACCTTGCTTATAGCTTCCTTCGTTGTGCAAAAGCTTTTAAATTTAATTAAGGGATTTGATTTATGTCATACCTGAATGGCAGGTATGACATACTTTCTTCAATTGAAGCCTGAATTTTGCAATAAGGATATCATGATATGAGCCTCAATCAGCTCCTGGTCTTGTTTCTGCTGACTGTATACAGCTTTAATTAGGTCCTGTTTGTTTATTTTTGCTTTTATTTCCATTACTCTGGGAGGTGGGTCATAGAGGATCTTGCTGTGATTTATGTCAGAGAGTGTTCTGCCTGTTTTCCTCTAGGAGTTTTATAATTTCTAGTCTTAAACTTAGATCTTTAATCCATTTTGAGTTTACTTTTTTGTATGGTCTTAGAAAGTGTTCTAGTTTCATTCTTTTACAGGTAGTTGAACAGTTTTCCCAGCACCACTTGTTAAAGAGATTGTCTATTCTCCATTGTATATTTTTGCCTCCTTTGTCAAAGATAAGGTGTCCGTAGGTGCGTGGATTCGTCTCTTGGCTTTCTACTTTGTTCTGTTGATCTATGTTTGTCTTTGTGCCAGTACCATACTGTCCTGATGACTGTAGCTTTGTAGAATAGTCTGATTGACTTCCTGCTTTTGTATTCCAGTCCCCTATGATGAAAAGCAAATCTTTTTTTTTTTTTTGGTATTAGTTCTATAAGGTCTTGTATGTCCTCATAGAACCATTCAACTTCAGCTTCTTTGGGATTAGTGGTTGGGGCATAGATTTGGATTACTGTGATATTGAATGGTTTGCCTTGGAGACAAAGAGAAATCATTCTGTCATTTTTGAGATTGCATCCAAATACTGCATTTTGGGCTCTTGTTGACTATGAGGGCTACTCCATTTTTTCTAAGGGATTCTTGCCCACAGCAGTAGATGTAACGATCATCTGAATTAAATTCTCCCACTCCAGTCCATTTTAGTTCACTGATTCCTAAAATGTCAATATTCACTCTTGCCATCTCTTATTTGACCACATCCAATACCCTGTGAACATGGACCTAACATTCCAGGTTCGTATGCAATATTGTTCTTTATTGCATTAGACTTTACTTCCATTACACGTCACATCCACAACTGGGTACTATTTTCACTTTTGCTCCGTCTCTTCATTCTTTCTGGAGTTATTTCTCCACTCTTCTCCAGTATCATAGCTGGGCACTGACTGACCTCGGGAGTTCATCTGTCAGTGTCATATCTTTTTGCCTTCTCATACTGTTCATGGGGTTCTCAGGGCAAGAATACTGAAGTGGTTCTCCAGTACTGAGGCGGTCCCTCCTCCAGTGGGCCACGTGCTGTCAGAACTCTCCAGCATGAGCCGCTCATCTTGGGAGGCCCTGCACAGCATGGCTCGTTGTTCTACTGAGTCCAACAAGGCTGAGTCCATGTGATCAGCTTGGTTAGTTTTCTGTGACTGTGGTTTTCATTCTGTCTGCCCTCTTATGAATAAGGATAAGAGAGTTATGGAAGCTTCCTGATGGGAGACAATGACTGTGGGGAAAACTGGGTCTTGTTCTGATGGGCGGGGCCATGCTCAGTGATCTTTAATTTTCTACTGATGGGGGAGGCTGTGTTCCCTCCCTGCTGCTTTGCCTGAGGCCAAAGTGCTGACCCACACTTCCACCAGAGACTCCTGGACTCTCGCAGGGAAGCCTAACTCAGCCACTTGTGGGGAGACTGCTCCTTTTTCCTGGCTCCTGGTGCACACAGGTTTCGTGTGTGCACAAAAGCCAAGAGCCAACAGCCAAGAGTCTGTCTCCCAATCCCATGGAGTTTTGTAGTGAAACACTACTGGTCTCCAGCGTCTGACTTCCTGGAGGCTCTCAGTCCCTTTGTCAGACCCCCAGGTTGGGAAATCTACTGTGGGTGCTAGAACTTTCTTAACAGTGCGAGAACTTCTTTGGTCTCATTGTTCTGCAGTTTGTGGGTCATCTGCTCGGTGTCTCTGTGACGGGTCTAATGGCAGCTTCCTCCAAGAGGGCTTATGCCACATGCTGCGTGACCCAGGTCCGCTGCAGCCAGAGCCGCTGTCCATGTGGCAGCCCACTGCTGACCCTCGCCTCTGCAGGAGGCACTCAAACACTCAGAGGCGGGTCTGGTCCGTCTCTGTGGGGCCCCTGTGTCCTGGTGCACACAAGGTTTGTTTGAGCCCTCCAAGGGTCTCTGGCGGGCATGGGGTTGATTCTGAAAGTCATTTGCCCCTCCCACCATCTTACTGGGGCATCTCCTTTGCCCTTGGATGTGGGGTATCTTTTTTTGGTGGGATCCAACGTTCTCCTGTAGATGGTTGTTTCACAGAGAGTTGCAGTTTTGGAGCTCTTGCAGGAGAAGGTGACCACATGTCCTTCTACTCAGCCACCTTTCCCTTATAAGTGATCACAAAACGTCGGGTGTAGTTGCCTGTGCTGTACAGTAGGTCCTTGCTGATTATCTGTTACCTTAATGTTTACAAATGTTGATTGTACTTGTTTGTTTCGTTTATCTGTTTTTGGCTGAACTGTCTTTGTTGCTGTGCATGGGTTTTCTCTCGTCTCAGTGAGTGGGGGCCACTCTTCCTTGTGATGTGAGGGCTTCTCTTTGCAGTGTCTTCTCTTGTTGTGGAGCACAGGCCTCAGGGTGCGTGGGCTTCTGTGGCTGCAGCACATGGGCTCAGCATTTGTGGCTCGCAGGCTCTCAAGCACAGGCTGAATAGTTGAACGACAAGCCCCCACACTGCAATCAGGAGAAGCCCACCCTCTCCTCAACTGAAGGGAAGCCCGCGCAGCAGCAAAGACCCAGCGCAGCAAAAAATAGACGATACATGAATAGAATTATAAGATAGCAACAGCAACACACCCCCTCAAAAATCAGAGCTGGCATCAGGTAGCAGGTAATTAGGTCTGTTCATCTCTGGTTCATTGCACTGCTGCTTTCTTTCTGAAATGCAAAAAGAAGGAAAACTACAAGGGGTGGTCTGTGGGAAAAGCAAGCACTAGGGTGTGAGTAGTATGGGGTTAGTGGAGAATAGGTGCAGGATGTAGCTCAAGCAGAGTTAGGGAGCAGAAAAGCAGACTTGGGTACAGAGTACAGAATAGGAGCAGTAAAGGAGAACCTAGGAGGGAGCCGGCCTGCTCACTGTTCTCTTTATCTTCTTTGTTCTCGGGAAAGAAAAGGAAATCCTTTCTCTCTTTTCCTTTTCACTGAAACACTGATAGAAGCAACTTAGATGAGAAGGAGTGGCTTTCAGGAGCCCAGCCTCGTTCTCCAGTCCCTGTATAAAAGCAGAGTTTGAGAGATCACCAGGAGAAAAGCAGACATTTAATAACTTGTATACCTCTTGTATATAGGGGAACCATCCAGGAAACCTGAGTCACTCCCTGAAATGTCCAAAGCCATCACCTCAAGTATGATCTTTAGAGAAAAATAAAAGAAAGACCTTGGGGAAAGGGGGAAGCCTGTTGTGACAGGTTATCATGCAAACATAGTAGAGAAATGTATGATTGTTGCAGATTTAAGTCAGGACCTCTCCACTGATGGGGATTACTTGAGAGTTACTCGTCATCTACTTCTAGTGCAAAGAGGGATAGCCCTTAAATACGTAGAGTTCTCTGTTGTAAATGTCCTTCAGAAAAGGGCAATTGCTACTTAGTTTTATGAGATTTCTGTTTTTTCTTTTTTAAAAGTTAGACTGAAATAATCCTTATGCCAGAGAGGCATATTTTGGGGTGGCATATTCTACTCATCTTATCATGGATGTACCCCACTTTGCTTATGCTTTCATGTATTGAAGGATACCCTGATTTTCTTTTCAATTTTTTAGCTATTATGAATAATGCTGCTGTGCATAATTGCATCCTTGTTTGAATTTGGGATACATTTTCAAAGCAGTTGACAACACTGAACACATGATCGTTGGATCCAGTGTTTTGGCTTTGGAAAACACTGCCCAGCTGTGTTATAAAGTGGCTGTACATACATCCCACCAGCAGTGAGGGAGATTTCTTGTTCCTTATCCTCCAGCAGTGGATATTGTCATGTATATGGAGTTTAGTAGCCCTAATAAGTGTGATGTGATACTTCATGATTTTCACTCAATGTTCCCTAGTTCAGTTCAGTTCAGTTCAGTTCATTTGCTCAGTCATGTCTGACTCTTTGTGATCCCATGCACTGCAGCAGGCCAGGCTTCCCTTTCCATCACCAACTGCCAGAGCTTGCTGAACTCATGTCTATCGAGTCAGTGATGCCGTCCAACCATCTCATCCTCTGTCTCTCCTTCTCCTCCTGCCTTCAATCTTTCCCAACATTAGGGTTTTTTCAAATGAGTCAGCTCTTCACATCAGGAGGTCAAAGATTTGGAGCTTCAACTTCAGCATCAATCCTTCCAATGACTATTCAGGACTGATTTCCTTTAGGAATGACTGGTTGGATCTCCTTGCAGTCCAAGGGACTCTCAAGAGTCTTCTCCAACACCACAGCTCAAAAGCATCAATTCTTTGGCAGTCAGCTTTCTTTATGGCCCAGCTCTCACATCCATACATGACTACTGGAAACACCATAGCTTTGACTAGATGGACCTTTGTTGGCAAAGTAATGTCTCTGCTTTTTAATATAATGTCTAGGTTGGTCATAGCTTTTCTTCCAAGGAACGAACGTCTTTTAATTTCATGGCTGAAGTCACTATCTGCATTGATTTTGGAGCCCAAGAAAATAAAGTCTCTCACTGTTTCCATTGTTTCCCTATCTATTTGCCATGAAGCGATGGGACTGGATGCCATGATCTTAGTTTTTTGAATGTTGACTTTTAAGTTAACTTTTTCACTCTCCTTTTTCACTTTCATCAAGAGGCTCTTCAGTTCCCCTTCACTTTCTGCTATAAGGGTGGTGTCATCTGCCTCTCTGTTTATTGATATTTCTCCCGACAATACTCTGAATGTAAGGTAGATAAGCAGGGTGGCACTATACAGTCTTGATATACTTCTTTCCAAATTTGGAATCAGTCCAGTGATCCATGTGCGGTTCTAACTGTTGCTTCTTGAGCTGGATAAAGTTTTGCAGGAGGCAGATAAGATGGTCTCATATTCCCATCTGTTTAAGAATTTTCCACAGTTTGTTGTGATTCACACAGTCAAAGGCTTTAGCATAGTCAATGAAGCAGAAGTAGATGTTTTTCTGGAATTCTCTTGCCTTTTTATAATCCAGTGGATGTTGGCAGTTTGATCTCTGGTACCTCTGCCTTTTATAAATCCAGTTTGAACATCAGGAAGTTCTTGGTTCATGTATTGCTGAAGCCTGGCTTGGAGAATTTTAAGCATTACTTTGCTAGCATATGAAATCAGTGCAGCTGTATGGTAGTTTGAACATTCTTTGGCATTGCCCTTTTTTTGGGATTGGAATGAAAAATGAAAACTGACCTTTTCCAGTCCTGTGGCCACTGCTGACTTTTCCAAATTTCCTGGAATATTGAGTGCAGCACTTTCACAGCATCATCTTTCAGGATTTCCAATAGCTCAGCTGGAATTCCATCACCTTCACTAGCTTTGTTCATAGAGATGCTTCCTAAGGCCCAGTTGACTTCACACTCTAGGCTGCCTGGCTCTAGGTGAATGATCAAATCATCATGGTTATCTGGGTCATTAAGATCTTTTTCGTATAGTTCTGTGTATTCTTGCCACCTCTTCTTAATATCTTCTGCTTCCGTTAGGTTATACCATTTCTGTCCTTTATTGAGCCCATCTTTGCTTGAAATGTTACCTTGGCATCTCTAATTTTCTTTACACATATTCGAGTATTTTAACTGGGATAGGTGGAGAATGTTCAGGAGCAGCTTGCCTAGGGATCAGGCAGGATTTACTTCAAGATGCCTCTGTGTGGTCCCCCAGCTTCTCACTGCGGACCCTCCTTGTGGGAGTGGGGGTTGGGGGTTAGGAGGTTGGAGGAGGGGTGGGAAAGTGGAAGGGCTGCTGTCTGCACTTAAGCCCCACCCCCGACCATCTTCAGAATTGCTCACTGGTGTAGCAAGCATCCTAATTGGGGTTTCACCTGTGTAGCTGGTGGGTTATTAATGAGCAATGTGAACAGTGACATTAAATGTCTCAGTCAGGACTAGATACTTACTACACCACATGAACAGGTGTAAGAACCTGGGGAGGCATGTGCAGCCAGCACACCTAAGGACAGGTTCAGACTTGACGCCTCATCATTTTGGGGTCCAGCCACTGCTTTAGCATTTCTGAGGGCCCAGTGCTAACTCTAAGGGTTCTGTAATCCGGCCTCCATCTTCCCTTAGTGAGACCCACACTTCTAGGATCCTACACAGCAGGGCCTGTGTGAGTTCTCTGTGGCTTCTCTAACAAACGATCACATGTTGGGAGATTTAAAGCAACAGGAGTTCATCCTCTCCCAGTCCTGGAGACCAGACACCTGAGATCAAGGTGGCACAGGGCTGAGGTCCCTCCAGAGGCTCCAGGATAGGGTCCTTCCTGCCTTCTCCAGCTTTGGGCTCCAGGGGTCCCGGGGCTTGTGGCCCCCTCCCTCCCACCTCTGCCTCCATCTTCACGAGGCTTCTCGTCTGCGTCCTCTTTCATCTCTTATCAGGACTCTGTCAGTTGGATTGAAGGTCACCCTCACCCTAGATGACCTTACCTTGAGATCTTTAACTACTTCTACAAAGACCCTTTTCCCAGATATGGCCCTGTTCCCGTGTTCTTGGGGGGCACATCTTTTGGGGCCACCATTCACCCCATTATCTGTATATAAAATAACCCTCATTTTAGGAGATCACCACAGGCCCATATAGACGGGCACAGACAGCGGCCACACAGGTGGGTTCTGGAGAGAATGAGGATCCTGGAGTCACCTGGAACGGATCAGGCCTGGCTTCATCAGGTGAGGGGAATCACAGGGAGGAGCGGGGCATGCTCTTGTTCAGGCTTCAAAAAGACCATGTTGGGTGGGATGTGAGAAGCACCGTGAGGGCAGGGAGCTTTGTAGGGCCTGATGGAGGGATTAGGCCTGGGCCAGGGCCGTGGGTGGAGACGGGAATTAGCGTGGGGGTTGGCCACATGCCCTGGAGAAGGAGCTGGCAGTCCCTGGGGCACAAGGAACTGGGAACCTGGGAGGTTTCTGTGTTACTGAACCAAGTCCACACACCTGAGTGCAGTCAAGCCAGTCGCCTGACACCAGGTGCCATAAAGGAAAGTGCAGCATTAATTGTAAAGGCACCAATACGTGGGGACAGGTAATTCATGCTCTAAACCCTGAAATCCCTGAAGGGCTTCAGGAAAGCAGTTTTACGGGCCACATGAGGGAAGTCACAGAGTATGTGATTCACTGGTGCATGGTTCTCTGGTTGGTGAGGTAACAGGCAGCTAACCTCACAAATCCTCAGGCACTGGACACTCTGGGGGTGATGTGTTCATGCTCATCAAGTAGTTAACTTCCTCCACTCAGTGGGGCTTTTAGCAGCTGTAAAACAACTCCCTGAGTGTGCCTCAGCTACTATTATCTCCATACTTCAGAGAGGGGCTACAGCAGAGGATACAGGACGGGGTCTGTCCTGCGAGGGCCCCATAGGTTCCTGCTTGGTTACACCAGGTGTCTGGGCTCAGCAGCTGGAGAAATTGGGGCTGCCTCCTGGGCGTGGGGAGTAGCAGGATCGCAGTCCTTGAGGGGCCTGTTAGTCCCCAGGATGAGATGGGGAGGCCGTGGATGGACAGATGCACCTGGCCTGGGAGAGGGGTGCAGGCTGGAAATGTCACTGGAATCATCCCAGGGAGGAAGGGGAAAGGCCAGGAGGGGGCAGGTGGGTTACAGCCCCCACGTGCAGGTGATGGAGGCCCTGCTGGACACAACTCGGAGCCATAAGGAGTGGTGGTCAGGGGCTCGGCTCCGTCCTCTTGCTCTTTGCTCATCTGTAACTTCCCGCTCCTGCAGCGAGGAGCCTGGCCTCCACTATTCGCATTTGTCAGCTCTTTTCTCCTCTTCAGATTACGTGTATCGTGGTCTCAGAATTGCTAGCTACTGTGCTCTGGAAAGAGCTCTGAAATGGAGCCCAGTGTTTACGTGCAGGCCATTTTGCCTTTTGTGTATCGATTCATTTCCAAAGTCAACACATTTTGCCCCAGCTCCTACAGTGAGATATCTTTTCAGTGCATTTCTAATGTGGTTAGGCTTTGTTGCACTGTGTATTCTGTCCTGCGACTCTCCTACACTCTAACTACGCTTGAATAGATGGTTTGATCCCTTGGGCTGTACAAATCGATGAGCGTAGACAAATGCATAGTGACAGGTGTCCATCCTGAGGCATCACGGGGAATACTTCAACCCCCATCAGCAGATGATCTGCTTATCATCTATGTAACCTTGCTTTTCATAGAATGTCATAAATGAGGTCATACTCCAGTCTGTGTATTCTTTCACTGAGTGATAAGCACGTGCGAGTTAACCATGCTTTTCAAGGTTTGGTGGTTCATTCCTTACTACTGATGAGTAATACTCCATTGCACGTGTATGGGAGGAAAAACAATTTTCACTCTGCCCTTCCATAATACAAGACAAATTACCAGGAGAAGAAACAGAAGCATACATCCTTTATGCTTTCCTAGTGGCTTTGTGGTAAAGAATCTGCCTGTAATACAGGAGACTTGGGTTGGACCCCTGGGTTGGGAAGATTCCCCTGGAGAAGGAAATGGCAACCCATTCCAGTATTCTTGCCTGAGGAATCCATGGACAGAGGAACCTGACGGGCTACAGTCCGTGGGATCGCAAAGAGGCGAACATGACTTAGCGACTAAAATAGCAAATAGCTTCTGTATACAGGGGAGCTACCAAAGAAACCTGAGTCACTTCCTGAAATGTCCAAAGTCATCACCTTAAATGCGGTCTTCAGCTAAAAGCAAGACCCTGAAGAATGGGAGAAGCCCATTATGGAAGGTAATTAAACAAAACACAGTAAAGAAGGGTATGATTGTTTGTAGATTTAAGTCGGGACCTCTCCATTGATAAGTTACTTGAGTTATAATTATCCTTTTATTTCTGGTGCAAACAAGGACAACCCTTAAATGCAGAGATTTCTCTGTTGTAAATGTCCATCACAAAATGGCAATTGCTACTTAGTTTACTGAGAGTCCTCCTTTTTTTTTTTCATAGAAGTGGACTTAAGCAATCCTCACAGCAGAGAGGCATATTTTGGGGTGGCATGTTCTACTTGCTTTGACATGGATATACCCCAATTTGATTATGCATTCATCTATTGAAGGAAATGGCAACCCACTCCAGTGTTCTTGCCTGGAGAATCCCAGGGACGGAGGAGCCTGTTGGGCTGCCGTCTATGGGGTCTCACAGGGTCGGACATGACTGAAGCGACTTACCATTGAAGGATACCCTGATTACCTCAAGCTTTTAACTGTCATGGATAGTGCTGCTGGGCCTACGTCCATCTTTGTTTGCGTTTGGGCATGGATTTTTCAAAGCAGTTTCCTAAATGCTGGAATTAACGATTGTTGGAGTCCAAGGTGAGGTGTGTCTAGCTTTGGAGAAAACTGCCCAGCTGTGTTACAAGGTGGCTGTGCCTGCGTCCCACCAGCAGTGAGGGAGTGTCCCTGCTATTCCTCAGCCTCCAGCAATTGGTACTGTCATATATTTAGAGCTTAGCAGCCCTGATATGTGTAGTGTGGTAGCTTGTGACTTAATTTGTAATTCCCCAGTGGTGTATGATGTTGAGCGTGCTTCTGTTTTGTACTATCTGTGTAACTTTTTTTGGCTGGGTGTCTGTTCAGATCTTTACTTGTGTTTATAGGGTTGTTCAAGAGGTCTTTGTCTATTTTGTGTCCAAATCCTGTATCAAATATGAATTTTGTAAATATTTTCTCCCAGTTTGTGGCATGTATTTTGATTTTCTGAATGAGGTTTTTCAGAATAGACATCTTTGTTTCTATAAAGTCCACAATATTTTTCTTTTGTGTACTGACAGTTTGTCTGTTAAAACTCAAAGCTCATGATATACAGGCCAAACCCAGGGTCGTGTAGATTTCCTATGTTTATGTCCGCAGTTTTGATAGTTTCAAAATTTAGATGTCTGTTAATAAATTTGAATGTATTTCGTGACTAAATTTCATTCTATACAGTTTTAAGTTAATTATTCCTTAACTATTTTGGAGAAGTTTTGGATATTGGCAATATTTCAGTTTGAATTTCCATAGCTTAATAGACCTAGCAGAACTGCCCTGAGGGGCGGAGTCTCCACTGAGCTGTGCCTGCGGCTTGAGCTGCAGTTCCCATTGGCTGGCAGGGAGCGAGAGCCCGCCTCCCCGACCCACCCCCACCCCGAGCGGAATTCCCGCTCTGCCTGAGCACCTGGCTGCCTGTGGCTGCTGACGGGAGTCTGGTCTCCTCAGGACCCGTTGGGGCCTCAGCTTTGGGACGCTGTGGGGTTAGTTCAGGCTGAATGGGTGTCCTTCTAAAGCACCGGAAATAGTGTTGCCCCAGGAAGCTGTATCACAGACACTCTGTTTTCGTCCCCCGTGCCTGGAACTGGGGCCGTGCATGCTCCAGTTAGAGACGCGTTGTAGGCATGTGGGCCTTGGACTTAATCAGAGCAACTAAACGGAAAAACGATCTAAGTGACTCCCGACGTGGCCAGTGCGGTCATGAAGCGGAAAGGCTCGAGTCGCATTGCAGGACCGGAATACGGAAAGTATGTGCTAGCTTTCTGCACTCGCATTCCAGAACACTTCCAGAAGGACCGAGGGGATCCTCTGCGGCCCTTACTAGGAGAACAGAGTCCTGAACCCGTCGTCCCGGCGGCGTGGGCGTGGCCGTCCCCGCGCAGCTGTCTCCTGACCGTGGCGCAGGGGGCCTTTCCACGGCGAGTTCCCCTGTTTACAACGGGCAGCCCCTCTGCGAGGCTGGACCACAGTGGGAGCTGCTGAGCAGCTCAGGTCCTGGGGAGGCTCCTTTGAGCCACACATCTCAGGTGGAGGAGTCAGGAGGAGACACAGCAGCCCAGAAGGGCGAGGGCCAAGGAAAGGGCCTTTAAAAAGCTAAGTTCCAGATTCCCAGGAACCAGGTGTTTCCACTTTAGGTGGTGAGTCTGTGTGTCATATGTCTGTCCCGGCGCTTGCACATGGGCTCCTGGAAGCCCTGGGTGGCTGCATGTGGTCCAGGAGCCCCGTGTGCAGTGACGTTGCCCATGGGTCCACACCAGATCAGTCGGAGAGGACCCTCCTAAAGGCCCAGAGAGCGGGCTGGGAAGCAGGAGGACTGGAACGGGGTGGGAGCCCTGCTGTGCCCTTTATCTTCCCAGTTCTGTCTTTCTTTGCGCCAAGATCCTCAGGACCTGCTGGTGCTTCAGCTCTTGGCAGCCTATGGCGTCCCTGCCACCAACAAAGAGTGATTTTTTTCCATGCATTTCTAAGTCATTTAGACTCTGCTGCATTCTGTGTTTCATTCTGTAACACTCTCATGTCCTAAATAACTAGATTTGAATAGATTATGATTTACTAGTTGAGGTCTAAAGATCCATGGGTTTAAACAAATGCACAGTGGTAGATATTCATCTGTAATGTCAGTTCAGTCGCTCAGTTGTGTCTGACTCTTTGTGACCCCATGGACTGCAGCTGCCAAGCTTCCCTGTCCGTCACCAACTCCCGGAGCTTACTCAAACTCATGTTCATTGAGTCGGTGATGCCATCCAACCATTTCATCTGTAATGTATCAGATGGAATATTGAACCTACTACCTCATAATCTTTTTCTAAGTCTGTTTCGCCTTTTCAGTGAAAGTGAAGTCCCTCAGTTGTGACCAACTTTTTGCAACCCCATGGACTGTAGCCTACAAGGCTCCTCTGTCCATGGGATTTTCCAGGCAAGAGTACTGGAGTGGGTTGCCATTTCCTTCTCCAGGAGATCTTCCTGACCCAGGGATTGAACCCGGGTCTCCCGCTTTGTAGGCAGACACTCTACCATCTGAGCCACCATGGAGGAGGCTTTTTTCGGAATGTCATATAAATGGGGTCATTAGTGTGTAGACTGGATTCTTTTACTTAGCAATATACATGTAAGATTCATCCATGGTTTTTGCTTGGTTTGATGGTTCATTCCGTTATATTTCCGAATACTATTCCATTGCATGTGTATTGGAGGAAAAATAATGTTCCCTTTATATTTCTGTTTTCCTCATTGAGACTTTCCCCCGCAATGAAAGGCAGATGAACTGGAGGAAAACAGAAGCTTATTACCATGCATACCCCCTATATGTTTGTAAGGTACCTAGGAAAACCTGAAATGGGCCAAGCCTGTGACTTATGTACTATCTTTAGCCAAGAACAAAAGAAAGATATTGGGAGGGGTTGTGGAATGACTTGGGAGGTTTGGAGGCAAAGCACAGGAAACAAGGGTCTGGATATTATGCAGATTTACATCCAGGCCATCTCCATGGACGAGCTTCTCTGAAGACTTAGTTATCCTTCCATTCCTGGTACACAGGTGGAGACAGCCTTACAAGTGGAGATTTCCCTAATAAATGTACATTTAATTCCTAAAAGGGCACTTTCAAACATTCTCCTGGATCTGCTGTTTTTTAAATGTCAGTACAGAATGATCCTGATGTCAAAAAGACACAACTTGGGGTGGCATATTCTGCTCCCCTTGGTGTATATATACCCTAATTTGCTTATTAATTCATTTACAGAAGAACATTCTGATCTCTTTCGGTTTTTAAACAATTTTTAACCCAGAATAGAGCTACTGTGCATTATTTTATGCTAGTTTTTGTTTGAACAGTTTTTTAAAGCTGTTGTCTAAATACAAGAGGTGTAGTACTGCATCCTAGATGAGTCTGTTTAGCTTTGGAAAAAACCATCTTCCAAAGGTGGCCATGCACGCATCCCACCAGGATCCTGAGTATGTTTCTTATGGGTGTTTACTGTCAGTGTACCCTCTGTGGCCAGGTGTCTCCCATGGGTGTTTACTCTCAGATACCCTCTGTGGCCAGGTGTCTCCCATGGGTGTTTACT
>SJYX01020051.1:0-50620 GCA_006410675.1 Oreotragus oreotragus
TGATCCGCCTTGCCTGTCAGGTCCCCTCCGCATGACCTTGTCATGGGTGGGATCTCCTGTGCTGGCTCCGAGCACTCAAATACATCATAGCCATTTGATTATGTATCCTAATGCTACAAAATACACTTCTTTCTTAGCTTATAGAACCCTATCTGGTTGATAACAATATTCTCAGGGAAGATGTTTATAAGATTTTTAACTAATCTTTTTCTATAATGAGGCTTATTCCTCATCTTCCCATAAACCTCAAATAAACTATTAAACTTCAGTATTCTGGAGTCATATTTGATTGTGTAGGTTTCTTTTTTTAATATGGCAACATTTGACCTTGGCCAAATGATTAGTGTAGGGAAAGATCAGAGAATGCAGAAAAGGTCTTGATGTACAAAATTTACACAGTTTAAAGTAATAATCCCATCATTTATGAGACCAATGTTGGGAATTGTTAATTTTGTTTTCAGAAAATCTGTAAGAAGAAAAATAAACCCACATGGCTTAGAAGGGAGAAAATAAGTTGAGAATAGGAATAGATCACTGAAACCTGGTCCTATTCCCTTAGTACCCCATCCATTAGACAGATTTTTTTAATAAAAAAATAATCTTTATTTATAATATTAATAATTGTCACATATCTCTCTGACCCATTGCTACCCTTAGCCTGTTTCTTATCCAGTCCTCTCTGTATGCTTGTTTTCTTCAGGTATTAGCATTATTAATCATTAGTATATCATTGTAGCAATATTTAACTGTGTTTAAAGAGGATATATAAATATATAATCTTAAGGTCTTTTAATGTTTTGAAAACAGCATTACAAATTACCTCATCTTGATGCTTCCATTTTAAAATATTGGAAACTATGACCCAAAGAAGCAGCTTGCTACTTCAATCTCAAAATAAATATATTCTTGGGCTTCTTTGGTGGTTCAGTGGTAAAGAATCCCCCTGCCAACGCAGGAGACATGGGTTCAATCCCTGATCTGGGAAGATCCCACATGCCAAGGAGTAACTAAGCTCATGCACCACAACTATTAAGCCTGTGCTCTAGAGCCCAGGAACTGCAACTGTTGAGCCCATGTGTGGCACTGAAGCCCAAGTGCCCTAGAGCCTGTGCTCCACAACAAGAAGAGCCACAGCAAAAAGTGCTCACACTGCAATTAGAGAGTAGCCCTTGCTCACCACAACTTGAGAAAGGCCTGTGCAGCAACGAAGACCCAGCACAGCCAAAAATAAATAAATAAACTTATACATATGTATATATTTTTTAAAATCATGGTTATCAAGTCATTTGATACATAATCCTATTCATAAACTTGCATTTAAAATCTTTCCCCACATATAGTGATATGAGTATTTTATTAAGGCTATATTAAACAATTCTGGCCTCCTAATATAACAGTATTCCTGATAATAATGACTAAGTATACATAGAGTTAAGAAGCATATATGTGACTCTGACTTAAGTTACAAAATCCAGCTTTCCTTGCACAAAGCAAGGTAGAGTTATATTAAGCCAATAAAAATTATTAATAATTTATATGAAATTAGTTTATCAGATTAAATAATCAACAGAACCTCAGCAACCAAAGAACAAGGCAAGTATATTTTTATGAAATAAGTATGTTTTCTCTACTCAATACCAACCTCAGAAGTGGCCAACCAAGGATATTCTAGAAGAATCATAAATAGCGCAATATAAGCTTTGAAAAGGTGTAAATGTCAAACTGATATTTTAACCACTTATATTTTTACATTAAGCTAAATTTCATAGCTCCTTCCTATCATAAAAATGTTTCCTCTGAATCTAGTAACATTTTCCTCATAAATGGAATCCATAATTATTTGTAATATTTTACATTAATAATCTGGTATATAAAATCTTTCAAAAAGAGATGCCTAAAACGCTTCCTCCGGGAAAGGCAATGGCATTCCACCCCAGTACTCTTGCCTGGAAAATCNTATATATTTTTTAAAATCATGGTTATCAAGTCATTTGATACATAATCCTATTCATAAACTTGCATTTAAAATCTTTCCCCACATATAGTGATATGAGTATTTTATTAAGGCTATATTAAACAATTCTGGCCTCCTAATATAACAGTATTCCTGATAATAATGACTAAGTATACATAGAGTTAAGAAGCATATATGTGACTCTGACTTAAGTTACAAAATCCAGCTTTCCTTGCACAAAGCAAGGTAGAGTTATATTAAGCCAATAAAAATTATTAATAATTTATATGAAATTAGTTTATCAGATTAAATAATCAACAGAACCTCAGCAACCAAAGAACAAGGCAAGTATATTTTTATGAAATAAGTATGTTTTCTCTACTCAATACCAACCTCAGAAGTGGCCAACCAAGGATATTCTAGAAGAATCATAAATAGCGCAATATAAGCTTTGAAAAGGTGTAAATGTCAAACTGATATTTTAACCACTTATATTTTTACATTAAGCTAAATTTTCATAGTTCCTTCCTATCATAAAAATGTTTCCTCTGAATCTAGTAACATTTTCCTCATAAATGGAATCCATAATTATTTGTAATATTTTACATTAATAATCTGGTATATAAAATCTTTCAAAAAGAGATGCCCAAAACGCTTCCTCCGGGAAAGGCAATGGCATTCCACCCCAGTACTCTTGCCTGGAAAATCCAATGGACAGAGGAGCCTGGTGGGCTGCAGTCCATGGGGTCGCAAAGAGTCGGACACAACTGAGTGACTTCACTTTCACTTTTCACTTTCATGCACTGGAGAAGGAAATGGCAACCCACTCCAGTATTCTTGCCTGGAGAATCCCAGGGATGGGGGAGCCCGGTGGGCTGCTGTCTATGGGGTCACACAGAGTCTGACACGACTGAAGCGACTTAGCAGCAGTAGCAGTAAAATGCCTCCTCAAAAACTTTAAAATATTGACACTTGTCTTTGGGTGATTTTTCTTTCTTCCACCTATTATTCTATATTTCCATATCATTTCCATTCTATATCTCCATATCTTCCAAATTAAATGAAAAAGTAACCTTTAAAATTTATGGGGGATATAATGTTGCACTGTTCTATGCTTGTTTGTGTGCATACAAAACAGTGCTGAAAGATTTGAAAATTATGGATTCACTGGTATAATCAAATTTGCAAAGCACTCCAGAGACAAACATTTAATTTTCAAGCTGCAAATCTAATTTGGTTTCTTTAGACAGTTTCTTATTTTGGTTGCTTTAGTTAAACCCTTACAGTATGCTTTCCACCTTCAATTCTAAAATGTGGTTTTGAATGATACTCTATTAATTTCTTTCCAAAATTCCTTTATTAATACTTTTAATCATGTGAAGCTTAATTTCAAAAAGAAATTCAAAACTCCACTTTTCAGATTCTTTGCTAGGTTATATCTGTTCCCTTGATAGTTTTTGACTCCATATACTGCAACATTTAAATGGTAATATTTTATTCAAATTTTCATTATCTTAAAACTTGAGGCAGATTAATTATTCTTTTAAACTAGTGACACTGGGACTTTTCTTCCAGGAAATAAGAATAATCCATATTCTTTATTTTTATAGAAAAAGAATTTTCAACTTGATTATTTAATTTGTGGTCAGTTCAAGTCCTGATTTTTTTCTTCTTTCACAAAGAAAATTTAGCAGCAGTCACTGGAAAGTATAATACCATATCAACTCAAAACACTCACTCTTTTCACTCTCAGGTGTATTAATTTTTCTTCCCAGAGGTCTTGAAACTAATAAAAGAAATTAACAATTGGCTAAAAAGTAACCAATTTTAAATCAAAGCTCTGTAAATGCATAGCATGTTGTTTACCAGATATTAAGAGCTAATTGAAAATGACCTTTTGCAATGAGTCCACTTAACATTTTCAGCTGCCACCAAAATTGTACACTGATAGCCAGACTCATTGATGGGCAACATGGCAGGACTCACTTGACAGTCATCTTTTATTATGAATTGTTTTCACTGCTAGGATATTTGTATGAACAATTTTTGTGAATCACCAATATACAACCACTAATTAAAGCTGTTCATAACTAAAGATAATATACTGATAAAGATAGAGATAAAAATTTTTCTTTGTTTTATTCTTAAATCTCTAAGTAATTCTTCACATAAAACAATGTTTTAAGTTTTTCCTGCCTACAAAGACTGAACAAATCCATATCTGCACTTTTGTATCACCTCATTAAAACATTATTTAAAATTTTTACTAATCAAATATTTGGCATCTATAACTAGTTGCTTAAATAAAATTCACACTTTGCTTCCTCCTTTCCAAAATAACCCTATTTGGGGGCGGGGGGCAAATGGAGGGGAAGATAGCAAGGTTCCCAAATTTTTTAAAAAATATTGTGCAGGGGCTTTCCTGGTGGTTCAGTGGTAAAGAATCTGCCTGCCATTGCAGGAGACACAAGCTCAATCCCTGATCCAGGAAGATGCCACGTACCGCAGAACAGCTAGGCCTATGCACCACAACTGTTGAGCCTGTGCTCTAGAGCCTGGGAGCCACAGCTGCTGAGCCCACGTGCTGCAGCTACTGAACCCCTGGTACCCTAGAGCCTGAGCTCTGCAACAAGCGAAGCCACCACAATGGGAGCTCCCGCCCCGCAACTGGAGCCCCAATTCTCTGCAACTAGAGAAAAGCTCTCACAGCAACAAACACTCAGCACAGCCAAAAATAAATTTAATTAATTAAATTTTAAAATACATTGCACATCATCCTCTGCAGGTAGAAGTAACCTGTGACAGTTCTGACCAATGAAAGTTGGTCAAAGTTTCTGGGAAACAAACACAAGTTGAGGGTTTCTGGGAAAACTGTACTTCCCTGATAAAGATAACACCCCTTTTCTACATTTCCTCCTTGTTCCTTCCTGGAATATGGATTTCATGACTTAGCAGTCAGTTTGCAACTATGAAAGTAAAGCCAGAGAATCGCAGAGAGGTTTTAGCACTGACGTCCTTATGGGCTCAGTCACTCAGTCATGTTCGAATCTTTGTGACCCAATGGACCATAGCTCTCCAGCCCCTCTGTCCATAGCATTCTCCAGGTAAGAATACTACAGTGGGTTTCCATGCCCCCTCCAGGGGATCTTCCCCACCCAGGGATCGAACCTGCATCTCCCACATTGAAGGCAGATTCTTTACCTCTAAGTGAAGTCACTCAGTCATGTCCGACTCTTTGTGACCCCATGGACTGTAGCCTACCTGGCTCCTCTATCCATGGGATTTTCCAGGCAAGAGTACTGGAGTGGATTGCCATTTCCTTCTCCAGGAGAGCTTGCCAACCCAGGGATTGAACCCGGGTCTCCTGCATTGTAGGCAGACGCTTTACCATCTGAGCCACCAGGAAAGCCCCAAATGACATCCTTGACCTGCTACAAAACCAGTCCCAATAACTGCTTACCTCTTAACTATTTGGTTAAGCTACCACACTTTGTTTTCAGAAGTCTAAAGCATATATTCACAAATAAAAGAATATAAAATTTAAGGGCTTCCCTTCTCTTTAGTTGATCAGATGATAAAAATAAACACTTTTAAACTTTACAGAATTTCCATCAGCTGAAAACTGTTTATTTCCCCAAGGCCATATCTACTTAGCCAATAATTAAGCCAGACAACCTACATGTGACCTTGTCCACTGGTTAATCAGATCAAAGAAATTTTCAAACTATTAATTTCTCCCCAAATTTTTTACCATGAAAAACAGTTCTTCCCAGCCAAATATCTAGGTTCTCATTTCATTACTAGACAATGAAAATTTTGTATAACCTATCTTCTTTCCTTTTTAGTCAACTGACAGTTAAATTTTGTATTCAATTGCAATAATTATCTCAAATCAGGTACCTGAAGAAATTTTTCAGCTGCTTCTAAAACTGAGGACTCGAGCAAGGCTGTGCCTCATGTAGCCTTGAACAACCTGAAAATTTACACAAATCTTTATAAAATAAACTAGCAAAAATTAAGAGAATATGGCTCAGCAGGCAAAGAATTCCCCTGCAATGCAGAAGACAGAGGAGATATGAGTTCAATCTGGGTCAGAAAGATCCCCTAGCGAAGGAAATGGCAACCCAACTCCAGTATTGTTATCTGGGAAATCCCATGGACAAAGGAGCCTGGCCGGCTACATTCCATGGGGTTGCAAAGAGTTGAAAATGCTGAGCAGCTAAGCTAAGCTAAACTAAACCAGCTTTACAACAAATGCTAAAGGAACTTTTTTAGGCAGGAAACACACGAGAAGGAAAAGACCTGCAAAAACAAGCACAAAACAGTTACATATAAAATAAAAGCCCATCTCTTTCATCAGAATCTCAAGGGAGTTTATGACAGCACTCCTCCAGTGTTATAAATCACTGCCCTAAATGTTTGGGGTTTTAATCTCTTGATTTTCATATTTTTTCTCAAACTCTCTTTATATGCTAGTACTACTGACGCATAACAAGTTACAAAACTTAATGACTTAAAAACAATATTTTATTACATCTTACTGTTCCTTCCAGGCGAGAATTCAGGAAGGTTTTGGCTGGGCATTTCTGGTTCAGGGTCTCTTAGTGGTTGCAGCAAGATGGTAACTCAAGTGCAGATGTCAGACCTGAGGGCTGGCCAGGCATCTTGGTCTCTTCATAGAGTCTTGGGGTCTTGCCTGATGGTTTTTCACATGTATTAGTTTGAGCTTCTTCACAGCAAAGCAGTCTTAAGGCAGTCAGACTGCTTTCCTGGCTGCTGCAGTTTTTGAAGATAAATATCAAATTAAAAGACGCTTACTCCTTGGAAGAAAAGTTATGACCAACCTAGATAGCATATTCAAAAGCAGAGACATTACTTTGCCGACTAAGGTCCGTCTAGTCAAGGCTATGGTTTTTCCAGTGGTCATGTATGGATGTGATAGTTGTACTGTGAAGAAAGCTGAGCACCGAAGAATTGATGCTTTTGAACTGTGGTGTTGGAGAAGACTCTTGAGACTCCCTTGGACTGCAAGGAGATCCAACAAGTCCATTCTGAAGGAGATCAGTCCTGGGTGTTCTTTGGAAGGAATGATGCTAAAGCTGAAACTCCAGTACTTTGGCCACCTCATGCGAAGAGCTGACTCATTGGAAAAGGCTCTGATGCTGGGAGGGATTGGGGGCAGGAGGAGAAGGGGGCGACAGAGGATGAGATGGCTGAATGTTATCACTGACTCGATGGACATGAGTTTGAGTGAACTTCGGGAGCTGGTGATGGACAGGGAGGCCTGGCGTGCTGCAGTTCATGGGGTCGCGAATCGGACACGACTGAGCAACCGAACTGAACTGAACTGATCGTAGTCTCCCTCATCTGCAGTTTTGGTAATCCATAGTCAATCTCTGTCCAAAAATTTTAACATTATTGACTGGGGCATTTTTGCAGAAATGGACTCCTATAGTCAGCGATTTGTTACATGAGTGAATACTGAAACATTTACAGTCAATAACTTTCAGGTAACAAAGACCTGTTGGTCTCTGGTCAATAAGTTGCTAGCTGGAAAATTCCAAAAATAAGCAATTCATATTTCTAAAATGGGGTTTCCCATGTGGCTCTAGTGGTAAAGAACTTGCTTGCCAATGCAGGAGACATAAGAGACTGCATGTTTGATCCCTGAATGGGGAAGATCCCCTGGAGAGGGCATGGCTACCCACCCCACTATTCTGGCCTGGAAAATTCCAGACAGAGGAGGCTGGTGGGCTGCCGTCCACAGAGTCACAGAGCAGTCAGACAAGACTGAAGAGATTTAGCAAGGAAGCAAGCATGTTTTAAATTGGGCAAAGAAATCTCACGCTGTCTTGCTTTGTCTCACGAGACTTGAATCGTCCCCATCAAAGGCATTCTGCGAGCCTTGATTATCAGATCAACTACTACAGCATCTCAGTGCCTTAGTTCAAGTAATCCCTATTTTACTTAATAATGGCCCCAAAGCACAAAAGTGGTTGTGCTGGTAATCTGGATATCCCAAAAAGAAGCCATAATGGGCTCCCTTTAAATGCAAAGGTGAAAGTTAACTTAAGAAAAGCAAAAAAAAAAAAAAATTGTAAGCAAAAATTGTTAAGGTCTATGATAAGAATGATTCTTGTATCCACGAAATTTTGAAGAAGGAAAAAGAAATTTCTGCTAATTTTGATGTCACACCTAAAACTGCAGAAGTTACGGCAACAATGCATAAGTGCTTAGCTAACGACACATTATTGACCAGAGACATATTAATACGTCTTTTGTTATCCGAACTTTATTAACTGGAGGCAGGTGTATTTGTTTTTTAGAGCTGGCCACAGGCCTTGCTGTTGAGTGACTTCAGTTGTGTCCAACTCTGTGCGATCCCATAGATGGCAGCCCACCAGGCTCCCTCGTCCCTGGGATTCTCCAGGCAAGAGCACTGGAGTGGGTTGCCATTTCCTTCTCCAATGCATGAAAATTAAAAGTGAAAGTGAAGCTGCTCAGTCGTGTCCGACTCTCAGCGACCCCATGGACTGCAGCCTTCCAGGCTCCTCCGTCCCTGGGATTCTCCATGACCAATCATCCAATGTCATAATGCTATGTGGTTTTGCCTTTTATATCATTTTATGTTNCCCCAATTCGATTCCTGGATCGGGAAGATCCACAGAAGATTAGGACTTCTTCAAACTATACAAGCTCCCCCACAATTAACAAAGCAGTTTTCCAAAACAGTGTTCCAAGTTAATATACTTACCACTTAAAATATTTTTGATACCAACATGGACCCAATTTTTAAATTAATTTTATTCATTTCTATAGCTACAATCAGGAGTTACCTGTAAATGCAGAACCTTAGTTACAGATTTAACTAGATAATTATAACATTATTCCTTGAAAGAGTAATGTAATTTTACTCGTCTCCTGATCTACCATCATTCAGTTCAGTTCAGGCCTTAATTTCTGCAAAAATCCCCCAGTCAATAATGAGTTAAGATGGAAAAGCTGTTAAATTTGTACAAGATGTTTACAAAGAGACCACGTTCACATAACTTGTATTACAGTATATTGTTAAAATTGTTCTATTTTGTTGTTGTTGTTTTTGTTATTCTCTTTCTGTGCTTAATTTGTAAATTAAACTTTATTGTAGGTATGTATGTAAAGGAAAGCCTTCCCGGGTGGCACTAGTGGTAAAGAACCTGTCTGAAAATGCAGGAGACTTAAGAGACACAGGTTTGATTCCAGGGGCGGGAAGATCTCCTGGAGGAGGACATGGCAACCCACTCCAATATTCATTCCTGGAGAATTCCATGGACAGAGGAGCCTGGCAGGCTACGATCCATAAGGGCATAAAGAGTTAAACAAAACTGAAGGGACTTAACATGTACACACCTGCAGAGGAAAACACATAATATATATATGGTTCAGTACTATGCACAGTTTCAGCCATCCACCTTGGGGGTCTTAGAATGTATTACCCATGACTCTATCAGTTGAGGCAGTCACAAAAGCCTACCCAGTTCTGAGAAGATTCTACCTCTCACTGGGAAGAGTGAAAAGGAATCTGTGTTCATATTTGAAAACCATCACATACTGGATATGTGCACATTATAAATTATTAATGTCAGGTAATGGCAAATTTCTCTGTAAATCAGGACCAAATTAAAAATCTCCTTGGATCCCACATTATGTCAAACAATAACATTAGGCCCTATGGATTTTATTAATAAACATAATCTGCAACTGTTAGGACTAATTTTGACTTTTGGTTTATAAATACCTCTCTCAACTGAGCAGGCAATTCTATATATATACTTATACATATATGAAAGTGAAAGTTTAGCCACTCAGTCATGTCCAATTCTTTGTGACCCCCATGGACTGTAGCCTAACAGACTCCTCCATCCATGGGATTTTCCAGGCAAGAGTACTGGAGTGGGTTGCCATTTCCTTCTCCAGAGGATCTTCCCCACCGAGGGATCAAACCCAGGTCTCCCACATTGCAGGCAGATGCTTTACCATCTGAGCCACCAAGGAAGCCTGATATATACATAATATACATATATAATAATTCTATAATTTTNCCATGGGATTTTCCAGGCAAGAGTACTGGAGTGGGTTGCCATTTCCTTCTCCAGAGGATCTTCCCCACCGAGGGATCAAACCCAGGTCTCCCACATTGCAGGCAGATGCTTTACCATCTGAGCCACCAAGGAAGCCTGATATATACATAATATACATATATAATAATTCTATAATTTTCATAAAAATGGGAGATCCTACTGTAATCAAGAATAATTGCACCCTGATTTATCATGTGTATCCAGATTTTAACTATAAAATTTGCTTAAACCTGGATGCTCCTATATCACAACCTAGAGAATGGTACACTTTTGGCAAATCTGTCAGCTGAATGATTATGCAAATATAATTTAAAGCCTTTTGATTGTGAGTTATTAATTTGTTTATTGATAACATTTTAAATTTAGCATATGCTTAACAGTTCTGACATCATTAGCCATATTTCTGAGCTACACTTGAAATCATGAGAAAATTCTATAAGGAAGTACTTGGAAAATTCAGTCTTTTTTTTTTTTTCATATACTTAACCTCAGCTCATTATGCCCAGAATTTAAATTCCTCCCTAGACAAATAACATATCATCACACAACATTGTGTGTGTGTGTGTGTTATTCTCTCAGTCATGTCAACTCTTTGTGACTCCATGGGCTGTAGCCCACCAGCTTCCAGCCCACAGTTCTCCTGTGTATGGAATTCTCCAGGCCAGAATACTGGAGTTGGATACCATCCCCTTCTCCAGGGTATCTTCCCAACCCAGGGATCGAACCTGAGTCTCCTACATTGCAGGCCAATTCTTTACTGTCTAAGCCACCAGGGAAGCCCAAGAATACTAGAGTGGGTAGCCTATCCCTTCTCCCACATATCTTCCCAACCCAGGAATCAAACTGGGGTCTCCTGCATTGCAGGCAGATTCTTTACCAACTGAGCTACCAGGGAAACCCAATCTAATACATACTATATATTAAAATGTAAACTGTTGTAAACCCAACAGTGAAGACCAGTTCAAGAAAATGAGAATTTGAATCAGGCCTGAGGCCCATATAGCTTATCTGCAACAAAAACAGAATCCTAAAACAAAATCATCTTCTCTAAAACACATTTCATTGTTTCTAATTTTCCTCAATAACCCACTTTTTACTTACTATACACTAATTTATTTAAAACTGCTGTTTAGCATATTTTCATTCTATAATTTATTCCATAAATCTTTACTGCTATATTCATCATGATATTTCCTTTTTTTTCCTAAAGTTTAATCTCTTTTACTCTTCAAGGAGTTTCCTCACTTTTAATACTCTGAAAAGCAGAAATGCAGTAAACCTGTCACTTTCTGCTCACCCACATCCACCTCAACTTCACTCACTTCAAGCATTGCCCCCACAGAAACTGGTATTAATCTCCTGAGCCCATCTTCATCAGTTTGTTTCCTCCCCAGGCTCATTCCTTTCAACTGATGTAACTGCTCCCTCCTCTTCCCAGCACCATCTCCAACAACACAGCAGACTCCTAAGGCTCAAAATTGAGCAAGAAACTATTTGGGACAGTGAGATAACACTATTTCCAAAATAGTGTTTACTCTTAAATTTCACCAGAATGATATGGAATCTATAGCCAGGAAAGGACAAAAACAAGAAATTCGTCCAAGATACTGGTAATGTTCTGATGCTTCTTTAGTATCCTGAAGGCCAAGAAAACCTGTATCCCCATAGTTAGCATTCCATCAGAGCGTTCTATCACTAATCACTGTTCAACTAATGCCCTGTTGCATGAATCCAGAAACACTTCCAATAACATATCCCATGTGATTCAGGACAGTAATGACAAAAAAGATAATTCTAAACAAGCACTTTAGAACATGAGTAGATACAGAGGAGACATGTCTGAAGGCCTGTTAGGAAGGATTCAGTTCAGTTCAGTCACTCAGTTGTGTCCAACTCTTTGCAATCCCATGGACTGCAGCATGCCAGGCTTCCCCGTCAACCACCAACTCCCAAATCTTGCTCAAACTCATATCCATCGAGTCGGTGATGCCAATCAACCATCTCATCCTCTGTCATCCCCTTCTCCTCCCATCTTCAACCTTTCATCAGGGTCTTTTCCCATGAGTCAGTTCTTTGCATCAGGTGGCCAAGGTATTGGAGCTTCAGCTTCAGCATCAGTCCTTCCAGTGAGTATTCAGGACTGATTTCCTTTAGGATTGACTGGTTGGATCTCCTTGCAGTCCAAAGGGCTCTCATGAGTCTTCTCCAACACCACGGTTCAAAAGCATCAGTTCTTCGGTGCTCAACTTTCTTTATGGTCCAACTCTAACATCCATACATGACTATTGGAAAAACCATAGCTTTGACTAGACGGACCTTTGTTGGCAAAGGTTGGTCATAGTTTTTCTTCCAAGGAACAAGCATCCTTTAATTTCATGGCTGTGGTCACCATGTGTAGTGATTTTGGAGCCCCCAAAAAATAAAGTCTGTCACTGTTTCCATTATTTCCCCATATATTTACCATGAAGTGATGGGACTGGATACCATGATCTTAGGAAGGATTACTGTCTTATTTATCTTTGGGTCTACAGGGCCCAGGGTAACTATGGGATCACCATAGCCTTAAATACATATTGAATGTTGAATTCATTAATTATTACACAAACATACAACTATATAATAAAATAGACCTCACAAAACATCTAAACTGAAATCTAGAGATTTCATCTTGGCACAGCCTTGGGAACTTGCCCAAATTAAATATCTAGGTAGCTGATATAACAATTAATCATTTTTCCATAACAGTATGCTTTATTTTACAAACTTTCTGAAAACTTTTTTTGTTTTTACAACATTTTAAAGAGATAATTAAATATTTATACTTTATAATCTAAAATGTAAGCTCAACTGATATATCATAGTAATTGAGTTGGCTTTTTCCTGAGTCTCACACATTAAATCTGGTTGGTGTTCTCCTCACCACATCCCCAGCTCCTACCCTGTACACTGTCCTGATCCAACTGCCCTGCTTAATCTGACTTTGTTTATTGAATCTAATATTGTTATGCCTAGCTATTTTATGCATTGCTAATTTTGTAATGCGTTAAGTTTGACAAGGCCACTGATGTGAACTACAATAGAAATTCATGAAATATTTATTTCCGAACTCAACTGAACGAAAACCATGTATCTCTGCTTTGTGAAAAGGCTCACGCTCGTTGCTATTGCACAGGGTTGCAGATAATTATCTGCCTTGAAAGGAAATAATTTGGGGAGCAATTAATCACTTAAAAAATTACATCCCATGGAGACTCATTTCAACCCCAACATAAGTCTGTGTGTATACCACATTTACTCCCACTAGCTCACTGCCATTTGCTCCCCAGTTTGTCTCTATTCAATGTGTTTGAACAAGAGGGTGCATGGAGGTGAAGATGTGGAATTTGAACCCCTTGTCCTTGGTACACTGCTCCTGATTACAGGATCATCAAAACTACAACACCAACATCTGGGAAATAGAGTTAACAGCACTGAAATAAGGCTCCAGATGTCACATGGCCACATATTCTGTACCCAAGTCAAATGGTCACTATGATAACAAAAAGATAAACATCTCCAAGAAAAGAGCTGTAATAACTTCCCTTGATATCTATCTCCTTTTCCTATGATAAAATGATGGAGTGAATGTGTTACAGTCCATGTTCTCATGATCCAAATGGCTCTCTTATACAGTGGAATTCTCCCTCAGATGTCAACAGAACAGAGTATGGATATCTGATCAGAGTCACGTGCAAGAAGATACACAATCTGACTTGTGCACAAGTTGTTAAGGGAGAAGAATTGGGATGAATGGAGATATAGGGAAGAGAAGCTTTGCTTGCTTAAACACTCATGACATTAACATTTAAAGACTACATGCCCTTGCCTTGCTCAGAAAATACCATTGGAAGACATCTGTGCAAAATGAAGACAAAAGTTGAGCTTTTAGCATAGATGTTGCATCTGAGAGATGATAAATCACAACCAAAGTCCTCATGTTCTATTTATTGGTAAAATACTTGATGTAAAATGAATCAGAAGTTTCATTCCTCATCCCAATGAATTCTATCTACTTAAAGTTTTGAGGGTTTAGCCAATAAATTTTCTTAAAAATAAAGAACAATGACTGGATGACACAAACTATTGAGTGCAACATAGGCTCAAGGATATACTGTACAACATGGGAATACAGCGAACATTTTGTAATAAGTTTAAGTGGAAAGTCACCTTTAAGTTGGCAGGAAAAATAAAAGACAAATTGTAAATATTAGAAATTATCAGGATTTTTAAAAAAGAGCTGGTAACTCCAGGAATAGAATTCAATTAAATAAAGTTTATTTTACAAAACAGAAAGGGAGAAAAAAAGACAAAAGAAAGAAGGGATGAAGGGAAGGAGGAAAGAAGCAAGGAAAGACTAACTCTACATTTTAGTCAACACAGCAGTGAGGGTAACTTCCTCAGTGGAAAATTGACAACCATCCCTATAAACCAGGTAAATAAATATATATATTATTGTTCATATCCTTGACTATGAAAGGAAAAAACAAACCTTTATGGAGTATCCTTTACTTTCAAACTGTGCAATTCTATGAGGCAAGTACTGTTATCTCTGATTTTCTATAAAATAAAATTATACAATTTTATTGTGTAATAAAGTATCAAGCAATAAATAAAGTGGCAAGCAATAAAGTGTCCAGATTCAAAATCTGTGTGCTTGTTGTTTTTAGGGGGGTGGGTTTGGTGTGTTTATTTTTTGTTTTTGCCACACCCCACGCAGGCAGTGAGAGTGAAAAGTCCTAACCACTAGATGGCCAGGGAATTCCCCAGATCCAAAAATCTGGAGTTTCTGGCTATAAAACTACATGATCTTTACATTGCCCCACACAAAAAAAGAAAAATATTCTCGTCTTCTTATTTCTCCTGCAAACAAGATCAGACTTTTTTCTAGTGAGAAATAATCCTTAAAATTTGTGATTATTGGAAACTTATTAATACTTTTTTCAGATTATTCATTAAAGAAACTAGGGTTTAGATTCAACTTTTTGAATCTAAAAAAGTTATGCCTATGTTTCCTTGGTCAGAGCCTTATTCTTAAGAGGATCTCTGAATTCTCACTCTCTCTCTCTTTCTCTTTCTCTCTCTCTCAGGGACTTTGGAAAGACTATCAGCCTGGAAGGAGAAGGGGGGGAAAAAGGCAGAAATCTCCCTAGGTAAATTCCTAGTGTATGAGAAACAGGCAGTTAGTAGCACTTAACACCATCATATTATAGTTATTCAAATAAATGTCTTAAGTCCTCTATACTTCTATAAGCCTTTTATAAGCAGGAACCATACCTTACTCATTCATAGATTACCATACACATCAGTAACCTTTTGAATAGAGCCAGAGAACCCTACAAAGACTGATTTGATATTAAAGTACGATTTGTAAGTCAAATATGTATCTGTTGAATCTAATCAAATGTCTTATTTGACAACACAATATTACAGAGCTGGTACCCTGGCATATAGAACTAAAAGTATATGTTCTGGAGTTAGCTACCTGAAAGTCTTTTCTGGTGAAAGGAAGGCAATAATTAACAGTTGCAGAATGTCAGATAACCACCAGCAGCAACATATTTACTAATCAGGAAATCTCAGTCTAACGAGGTTAAATAATTTGCCTAATGTCACATCAGATCATGGCAAACCAGTACTAAAACCCTGCCTTTGCCTTTAGTAATGAAATGCCTTTCTTTTGTCTAGTGTGACTTGGATCATCCTTCTTCTCATATTTCTGAATGAATAAATAAACTGACAAGTCTCACCAAATATGGAAAGAGACTGGACTAACACCGTGCTAGGGGCTAACAATATCAGAGCCAGCCTTTGCAAGATAGAATTCTTTTTTCCCCAAAGACATAATTAGACATGTACTAAGTAAATGGATATTTGTAGTACATGATAACAAAATTATGCTGGAATCCCACGTTACCTTCATCTGCTTCTATTACCCTCTGAGATTCCCTGAGATGGTCTCCTTTTCCTTACTCTGATTTGTTGCTCTCGTTTATATTTCTGAAAATGATAGGATGATAAGCCAAATTTCAGTGGCGTTCTTGGAATAACTCAGAACCTAAGTCTCAAATTGACAAACCCCAAAATGAGTTTTCCCTGCCTGCTTCTTCTTTCCTTCTCCCAGTCTGCAGGTTAGTATACAACAAAGGGATTCATGAATCATGATTTTGGATGGAAAACACGCTATCTCGAGGCATCCTCAGTATTTTGCAGCTGCTGGAGAAAGCATACAACAAACCCTGGGAGAGGGAGAGACTAAGGAAAACAGCAGCTCCACTGATATGCTTGTGTCTCCGTTTATTTCTTAGCAAGAAAAAAGACAAGAACCACAAAAGCCATAATTTGCAGGTCTCTTTTGCCAGGGACACTCCTGAAGGCAGCACATCCCACTCTGGTCTTAATCTTGTGACTCTTGACTCAATTCTCTTGAAAGAATGGTACTTCAGAGCACCATCATGAGTGTCTCTGCTCCAGCCAGCTGTTCTATTCGCATCTCTTTTTAAACATTTCTTTGTTGCTTTTTTTTAAATATTGGGTTTTCCTTTATTTCTCCTTCCTCTTTACTGATTCCCTCAGTATTATGCTCAGGAGAAAAAAACTATTTCTCTCATTCCTGTTTGAAATCATAGTCTCTTGTTTAATTTCAGTCCAAGAAACTGATATAAGAAGCTTCAAGAGAAGCAGCAGCTATAAACATAAATTACAGAGCTGATGGAAAGGGGATTTACAGAAAAATGTTATTGAAATATGACAAAATAAGGCCACCTGACCATCTGAAAAAAAAATAAGGCAATTTCCCTAAAGATAAATTTGTTCTTGCATATGTTACACCCATTCAAAGGCAAAAATTGCTAATGGTTCACTAAAATCCATGTGCTTCTTTTTCCTGGGCACACAACTATACGACATTTCATAGCATTCCTTACATGTATGAGGGGCAATATATTGAGTTCTAGCAAATGGAATGTGAATGGAAGTGATATGTGCCACTTCAGTACCTACCCTAGATAAGCCTTAAATATGTTCCTCTATGTTCTTTTTGTGACTGGCTACAGAGATGGAGATAACAATGCTCTTGAGAGATATGTGTTGAAAATGCCAGAGCTTCCATTAGTCTGAATCCTGAGGAAAGGACAGTCACCCTGAAACAAAGGTCTGCTATTTTGGGTGACTGTATATTTGCACCTATTTGTTACAGGAAACACTGTCACTCTAACTAGTACACGTTTCTTTCTAGGAACTATTGTCAGAGAACCAGGTATCAAGAAATTTATATATATATATATATAAGATGTGTATAAGAGACAGCTCCAACTCTGCACTAATACGATTTTTACCTTAGATGACTTGCCTAACATTTTTTGTCTTCTAATATTTGATAAAGACAGAAACATTAGTGGTTAATCAAAGAGTCATAAAACTTTAATGTTAAAAGACAACCTAGTCCACCTTTGTTTCTACACAGATGAGGAAACTTCAGTCCAGACAATTAGTCTATTTGAACCAGATCTCACAACCAGTTAGAGCAAAGTTGGCATCAGAAACCTGGACTATTATTCCTGGTCCAGGGTTCTTTTTTCTAAAGGCTTATAGTAGAATGATTCCAAAAGGAATATTTCAGTGAGTAGGGGAAAAGAAGGAAGGACAGATGATGAAGCTGAAACTCCAATACTTTGACTACCTGATCCAAAGAACTGACTCATTGGAAAAGACCTTGAAGCTAGGAAAGATTGAGGGCAGCAGAAGGGTACAACTGAGGACAGGATAGTTGGACAGCATCCTTGACTCAATGGACATGCGTTTGAGCTAACTCTGGGAGATAGTGAAGGACAACAAAGTCTGGCACAATGCAGTTCATGGGGTCTCAAAGAGTCAGACACAACTGAGTGACTGAACAGCAACATCAAGGGGGAAAGAATTAATATGTATATTAACTGGTATTCTTCTTGCAGTACTGGCATAAAAAAGTGTTACTTGATTTTATAAGACTCTACCTTGACTATATTGAACCTGTTTTGAATGCAACATGATAATGAAAAAGAAAATTTCTACTGCCTAAGGAAAGAAAACACATTACTAATCACTGATTAACATTATTGACTCAAAGGAAGTTTTTTTAAAGTTACATTTATTGGACAATAATCAAAGCTATATCTAGCACCAAGGCTTTTTTGCTGTATCACTCCTTGCGAATCAAATCCAAAATTCAGTTGAGTCACTCAGTCATGTCTGACTCTTTATGATCCCATAGACTGCAGCATGTCAGGCATCCCTGTCCATCACCAACTCCCAGAGTTTACTCCCTCAAGAGTCTTCTCCAACACCATAGTTCAAAGGCATCAAGTCTTCAGCACTCAGCTTTCTTTATAGTCAAACTCTCATATTCATACATGACTACTGGAAAAACCGTAGCTTTGACTAGACAGACATTTGTTGGCAAAGGAAAGTCTCTGCTTTTTAATATGCTGTCTAAGTTGGTCATAACTTTCCTTCTAAGGAGCAAGTGTCTTTTAATTTCATGGCTGCAGTCACCATCTGCAATAATTTTGGAGCCCAAAAAAATAAAGTCTGTCACTGTTTCCATTATTTCCCCATCTATTGGCCATGAAGTGATAGGACTGGATGCCATGATCTTCGTTTTCTGAATGTTGAGCTTTAAGCCAACTTGTTCACTCTCCTCTTTCACTTTCATCAAGAGGCTCTTTAGTTCTTCTTCACTTTCTGCCATAAGGGTGGTGTCATTTGCATATCTGAGGTTATTGATATTTCTCCCGGCAATCTTGATTCCAGCATGTGCTTTTCCAGCCCAGCGTTTCTCATGATGTACTCTGCATATAAGTTAAATAAGCAGGGTGACAATATACAGCCTTGACGTACTCCTTTTCCTATTTGGAACCAGTCTGTTGTTTCATGTCCAGTTCTAACTGTTGCTTCTTGACCTGCATACAGATTTCTCAAGAGGCAGGTCAGGTGCTCTGGTATTCCCATGTCTTTCAGAATTTTCCACAGTTTATTGTGATCCACACAGTCAAAGGCTTTAGCATAGTCAATAAATCAGAAGTAAATGTTTTTCTGGAACTCTCTTGCTTTTTTCAATGATCCAACGGATGTCAGCCATTTGATCTCTGGTTCCTCTGCCTTTTCTAAATCCAGCTTGAATATCCGGAAGTTCACGCTCACATACTATTGAAGCCTGGTTTGGAGAATTTTGAGCATTACTTTACTAGCGTGTGAGATGAGTGCCACTGTGCTATAGATTGAGCATTCTTTGGCATTGCCTTTCTTAGGCATTGGAATGAAAAAATGACCTTTTCCAGTCCTGTGGCCACTGCTGAGTTTTCCAAATTTGCTGGCATATTGAGTCCAGCACTTTCACAACATTATCTTTTAGGATTTGAAATAGCTCAACTGGAATTCCATCACCTCCACTAGCTTTGTTCATAGTGATGCTTCCTAAGGCCCACCTGATTTACCATTCCAGGTTGTCTGGCTCTAGGTTGGTGATCACACCATTGTGATTATCTGGCTCATGAAGATCTTTTTCGTAAAGTTCTTCTATGTATTCTTACCACCTCTTCTTAATATCTTCTGCTTTTGTTAGGTCCATACCATTTCTGTCCTTAATTTCTGTCCTTAATCTAGTATTTTGTCCTTAAATCCAAAATACTAGAGAACAAATGGGTGTATCTTAGAACCATTCACAATCAAGAATCTGTTTTGTTGATGATTTGTCCTCAAAATACAAAACTTTGATACATGTTTGATACATATGTAAATAAACTCATTACATTTAACCCAGGGCACTTCTATGCTATAAAGCTTTACATCATCTTCCTTAGCTTCATAAAACTATCCATTTGATATGCAATATCCTTTGATATTGCAAAAGTCCTTTGATATGCAATAACCTTCACTGCAAGCTCTTTTCTGTCCAACACATGCTTAACCCAAAGGCACAAGAGTGTGGTGACTAAAGGCATGGACTTTAGCCAGACAGCATAGGTTTAATCCCAGTTCTAACAATTATCTTGGGCCCTTTTTTTTACTTCTCTGTGCCTTATAAGCCAACTATGTTGATGATAAAAATATACTTTGTTTCATATGGGTATTAGCAAGAAAAATGGCACACTCCGAAACAGTGGTTGAAGAGGATTTAATGACGGGACTATTTGCAAGGGGTCAGAGCAGCCCTGAGCTAGCAACTGCAAAGAGACTTACCACACTTATGCCTAGTAGGTGGGAGAAGGACAGTTACCAAAACCCAGAAAGAGTGACTGTTGGAGAAATCCAAGTAAACAGGAGCTGTAGCCTTTCAGAAAGGGGTGCAGCCAACCTACAGTGACTCAGAAGGGAGGAAGCCAAAGTAGTAGGTACCGTGACCTCACTTGGCTTCCACCTTCTGATCTCATGATGGAACTCTATTTGGCAAACAGCCAGAAACCACAAGGCAAAATATTCAGTACCAAAGGTCAGCCTCTCAAGGTACAGAGGCAACTATGGGCAGATGGAGCGTGTTTGAAGGAGTAAATAGAAAACGAGCACAACTCATAGGGTTTTTGTGAAGACCAAAAGGGCTATAATCCATAAAGTACTGACAATAACGTCTAGCACTAGGAAAGCGCTTGTTGTTTTTATTCTTTTTGAGTAGAGCGACTGATTAGCATAATAACCTGAAGCCACACTGCCTAGATTCACATTCCAACTTTGCTGCCTAGTAGGACTCTGATCCTGAGCAATTTCTTAGTTTCTCTGCCCCTGTTTCTTCAAGATTAAAAACAAGACTATTATAGGCTATATGATAATTAAGTGAATTACACATGTAAAACATTTCAGTTCAGTCACTCAGTCGTGTCTGACTCTTTGCGACCCCATGAATCACCCTGCATATACAAGCACTAAGATCATGGCATCTGTCACATCACTTCATGGCAAATAGAAGGGGAAAAAGTGGAAGCAGTGACAGACTATTTTCTTGGGCTCCAAAATCACTGTGAACAGTGACTGCAGCCATGAAAAGTTAAAAGACACTTGCTCCTTGGAAAGAAAGCTATGACAATCCTACACAGCTTACTAAAAATCAGAGATATCACTTTGCCAACAAAAGTCCATATAGTCAAAGCTATGTTTTTTACAGTAGTCATGTACAGATGTGAGAGTTGGATCATAAAGAAAGCTGAGCACTGAAGAATTGATGCTTTTGAATTGTGGTGCTGGAGAAGACTCTTGAGAGTCCCTTGAATTGCAAGAAGAACAAACCAGTAAATCCTAAAGGAAATCAACCCTGAATATTCATTGGAAGGACTGATGCTGCAGCCTAAGCTCCAGTACTTGGGTTTTCTGATGCAAAGTGCCAGCTCATTGGAAAAGACCATGATGCTGGGAAAGACTGAAGGCAAAAGAAGAAAGAGGCAGCAGAGGATCAGATGGTTAGACAGCATCACCGACTCAATGAACACAAATCTGAGGAAACTTGGAGAGATAGTGAAGGACAGGGAAGCCTGGTGTGTTGCAACCATGGGTTGCAAAGAGTCAGACATGACTTAACAACTAAACAACAACAACAAAAATATAAGCACACTAATTTTTATATGTTTTCTCTTAAGAACTGTCAGTTTAAACAAGATTTCAGATAATTCTGGTGCAATAAGACCTAGAAAATAATCCTTTTTTTGGGGGGGGGAGGTGAAGTAATTCCTTACTTATCCCAGGGAAATGTGTACAACATTTGTCAATATATCCAGTGTTACACCATTCAGTAGGCCAACTAAGCATAAGCTTAGGGCACCCACAGGGCAAATAAGAGGGAAAAGGGTTAAGAAAAAGAAAAGATGAGGTTTGATGGATTTATCAGAAAATACAGGGAAAAAGCCATCTTACTTTAACATCCCTCTAAGGTTTACTTTGAATATAATACCAAGGATGAGAGATATGAAGGAAATAATTTTCCCAGGACTTGGGGTCTCTTCAGATCTTAATCTAGTGCAAGGACAACACTATCCGCTTTTATCTGTTTATGCGTGTGCATAATTTTTTTATGTGTTGGACACAAAGAATGTGTCTCCATTATAAAGGTGATGCAATCTCTTTTAAGAAGGCAATGAGGAACAAGGAGATCCTAGATGAGAAATGGAATATAATAATTAGACACAATATATAAAAGACATTGGCATCTGGCCAATATGCAAACCTTTATCAGAATTAGTTTCGTTTTTCACTTAGTAAAGCCTCTAAATAAGAGACCCTCATATTCAGATGCAACTTCAAAAATAGCTTCCCAAGTAAAATATCTCAAACACGTTCATCTTTCAGAACAGTTCTACACACAAAAGAAATGTGAAACATTTTGCATCTGCAATAGCTAAACAAACTCAGGACTTCAAAACCAAACATGAATGGGGCTTTCTGTTGAAAGGAAAGTGTACACTTTTTATACGGGGCATTGGCATTCTTAGAGGTCACAGAGTTTTATGGTGAGTGTAAGAGAGTACACCTTTTAATAGTGTGAGTATGCCTCTGCTGCCACTCTGATCAATTATGTTCCTGTTATGAGCTAAGACTGAGAGAGGGTGGGGTGAGTCTGGTAGGGAGGGGCTGAGCATTTAGAAAGTGAAAGTGAAGTCACTTAGCCGTGTTGGTGTTGGACTCTTTGCGACCCCATGGACTATAGCCTACCAGGCTTCTCCGTCCATGGGATTTTCCAGGCAAGACTACTGGAGTGGGTTGCCATTTCTTTCTCCAGAGGATCTTCCCGACCCAGGGGTTGAACCCAGGTCTCCCGCATTGTAGGCAGATGCTTTACTGTCTGAGCCACCAGGGAAACCAGGGAGTATTTAGAGGTGGCCTATAAATGAAGAGTGGGCCAGCCGAACCAAGTCCATGCTGCATGCAGGTTGAAGTGAAAATGTTAGTCTCTCAGTCATGTCCAACTCTTTGTGATCCCATGGACTGTAACCCTGCCAGGCTCTTCTGTCCATGGGGATTCTCTAGGCAAGAATACTGGAGTGGGTCGCCATTCCCTCCTCCAGGGGATCTTCCAAAACAGGAATCGAACCTGGGTCCCCTGCATTGCAGGAGGATTCTTTACTGTCTGAGCCACCAGGAAGCATGCAGATTACTTACTCAGTTTGCCTGAGCAAGTCTTTAGCCCAGTCAAACACAGAACCCAGAGATTCCCATTTCCTGTCTCTTATTCTTTGATACCACCAAAGAAGACCCTCCAACCACTTCAAACTCAACAGCCACATACCATTTCCAAAGGAGGAAAAGAAAACAGTCAGGTCCCCACACCTCCTAGAGTCAAAATTTTTGAAATACATATTTTTAGTTCTTCAAAAAAGTTTAGTTCTCAAAAACAAAGTTTATAATAAATCATATGTCTCTGTTTTTAAACTGTAATCAACTATATGGTGAAAGCAGCTCTTTTATAAAAACTCTGCAATTAAAACAACCACTTAACACTCCAACCTAATGCCTGCAGTAAATCAAATGTCTTTGTTGTTTAGATTTTCACTGAACAGGTCCATATAAAAAAGGAGTTTTAGCACTATTTATAAGACGAATTGTCTCTGCAAGCCCATCCAACAATTTTTTTCATTCGTTGGGTTAAAACTTCAGCAGGAACTTAAGTGGGGTACAGGCAGGCTACCAATAACTTTTTGTGCCAAACATCATATAAATTTTTTTATGTGTTGGACACAAAGAATGTGTCTCCATTATAAAGGTGATGCAATCTCTTTTAAGAAGGCAATGAGGAACAAGGAGATCTTAGATGAGAAATGGAATATAATAATTAGACACAATATATAAAAGACATTGGCATCTGGCCAATATGCAAACCTTTATCAGAATTAGTTTCGTTTTTCACTTAGTAAAGCCTCTAAATAAGAGACCCTCATATTCAGATGCAACTTCAAAAATAGCTTCCCAAGTAAAATATCTCAAACACGTTCATCTTTCAGAACAGTTCTACACACAAAAGAAATGTGAAACATTTTGCATCTGCAATAGCTAAACAAACTCAGGACTTCAAAACCAAACATGAATGGGGCTTTCTGTTGAAAGGAAAGTGTACACTTTTTATACGGGGCATTGGCATTCTTAGAGGTCACAGAGTTTTATGGTGAGTGTAAGAGAGTACACCTTTTAATAGTGTGAGTATGCCTCTGCTGCCACTCTGATCAATTATGTTCCTGTTATGAGCTAAGACTGAGAGAGGGTGGGGTGAGTCTGGTAGGGAGGGGCTGAGCATTTAGAAAGTGAAAGTGAAGTCACTTAGCCGTGTTGGTGTTGGACTCTTTGCGACCCCATGGACTATAGCCTACCAGGCTTCTCCGTCCATGGGATTTTCCAGGCAAGACTACTGGAGTGGGTTGCCATTTCTTTCTCCAGAGGATCTTCCCGACCCAGGGGTTGAACCCAGGTCTCCCGCATTGTAGGCAGATGCTTTACTGTCTGAGCCACCAGGGAAACCAGGGAGTATTTAGAGGTGGCCTATAAATGAAGAGTGGGCCAGCCGAACCAAGTCCATGCTGCATGCAGGTTGAAGTGAAAATGTTAGTCTCTCAGTCATGTCCAACTCTTTGTGATCCCATGGACTGTAACCCTGCCAGGCTCTTCTGTCCATGGGGATTCTCTAGGCAAGAATACTGGAGTGGGTCGCCATTCCCTCCTCCAGGGGATCTTCCAAAACAGGAATCGAACCTGGGTCCCCTGCATTGCAGGAGGATTCTTTACTGTCTGAGCCACCAGGAAGCATGCAGATTACTTACTCAGTTTGCCTGAGCAAGTCTTTAGCCCAGTCAAACACAGAACCCAGAGATTCCCATTTCCTGTCTCTTATTCTTTGATACCACCAAAGAAGACCCTCCAACCACTTCAAACTCAACAGCCACATACCATTTCCAAAGGAGGAAAAGAAAACAGTCAGGTCCCCACACCTCCTAGAGTCAAAATTTTTGAAATACATATTTTTAGTTCTTCAAAAAAGTTTAGTTCTCAAAAACAAAGTTTATAATAAATCATATGTCTCTGTTTTTAAACTGTAATCAACTATATGGTGAAAGCAGCTCTTTTATAAAAACTCTGCAATTAAAACAACCACTTAACACTCCAACCTAATGCCTGCAGTAAATCAAATGTCTTTGTTGTTTAGATTTTCACTGAACAGGTCCATATAAAAAAGGAGTTTTAGCACTATTTATAAGACGAATTGTCTCTGCAAGCCCATCCAACAATTTTTTTCATTCGTTGGGTTAAAACTTCAGCAGGAACTTAAGTGGGGTACAGGCAGGCTACCAATAACTTTTTGTGCCAAACATCATATAACAAGGTCAAATTTTAATGTACACACAAATGTACGGCAGCTTAAAAGAAGCAGTTATTCAAAAAAGTGTCTGATAAATCATCGCCAAGGAGCTGGGAGGGCTATAAGGGCATCTGTGTTAAACCACAGGTCTGTCACTTGTGTACTGTGTGACCTTGGTCATATCACTTAACCCCTCAGCTTCTCAGCTTCCTCTTAGACAGTCTTTCTACTACAGTCACTCTATACCTTCCCAGGTCCTACTCTCTATATGGAGCCATCCATGTGGTGGAATATTTCTTCACATTCTCCAGAAAAGTATTTGCTTCGTGACTCTTGCTACAAATCTGTTCTGAGAAGAGCATAATTCCTTGCTTATTCTTTTATGGATAAAGCAGTCTCTTTCTTGCAAATAAATTTTTCACTCTCACCAAAGACAGTGGAGGAGACAGATGAGAGCAACACAACAAAAAAGGACAAGAACTATGTTGTAAGTCGAGAAAACCAGTTTCCATCTCTGATTCTGCCTCTGCATGGTTTGGGAAAAGACACTTTGTGTCCTCATCTGTAAGTGATGAAATTCAAATACGATACCTGTATGTAAAACTGTGTAATCCTGGCACATAAATAAACAGACTGATCAATAGAATACAGCAGAAAATCCAAAAACATATATAATTGTGTGTGGGAATCTGGTATATGTAAAGGAGATATCTCAGATGACTAGGACAAAGTGGCATTTTGAATAAGCAATACTGGGACAATTGCATAGCCATTTGGAATAAAGATGTATTTCGATCAATTCCTAACAACATATATGTGAACAAACTACCAATCAAACTGGAATTGAAATGTAAAAAAATAAAGCCATGCAAGTACTTAAAGAAAATATGGATGAATTACTCCGTAACCTATGATTCGAAATCCATATTGTGACATTGTGATGAAGGAAGAAACAGACAGAACAGGCTCCATCTTGAAAGCAGGACTCCATCTTGGGCTGGACTGTGGACTTTGAGCTATAGGCCCAGTATCTATGGAAACAACATACCAAATGGAAAACCAGACACCCCGGATGGAAGAGCCCCAGGGCTCATACCTAGACTCTCCATTGCCTAAAAGGATACCCTCATTATCTGCGTAACCGAATAGAGTCATAAATTCTATTATACATATTGCGATATGACCACAGGCCTATTGATAATTGTCCACTGTTAACTACCTAGGCTTAAGGCATATGAATCACGGGTTAACTTTGATTGTGTCTTTCATATCTTTTGTTCAGACTAGTTTCAGGGAATTTGGGGAGGTATCTTTGGACACGTACACTTAGGGTATTTAAGATTTACACAAAAACTGGTCAGGGTCCTTGGCTAAGAGCAGACTTGCCTTGGACCCACCAGTATAATAAACTGCACTCCACTATCTATATTGTCCTTCAGAGTGAGTTTGTTTCCCAGAACGCGTGGCTACGACAGTGATTTACAATAAGAAATATAGGTTTGGTCTTCATCCCTGTTTCTGGCACAGAGCTCCCAGAACCCCTGGAATTTCCTAAGTGAGGAGTGCCACAAAGGTGTCTTTTGCTTTGTTAAAAAGGCCACTTTGAGACTTAAAGATGAGGGCTGGTTGCCAGGAGAACCAACTCTGTGATTAGAGATTTAGAACTTTCAGTCCCACTCCCTGACCTCTGGGGAGGGGAGAGGAACCAGAGACAGAACAATCACCAGCGGTCAGTGACTGAACAATCACACCTATGTAATAAAGCCTCCACTTAAAACAAAAGAAGGGGGAGAGGGCCACTGGGGAGAATGCTGTGCTCTAAGAGAATGGAAGCTCTGCACCCCGTCTCCATAACTTGCCCTGCGCTTCTTTTCTATCTGACTATTCTGGAGAGCAGGGCAACCCACTCCAGCATTCTTGCCTGGAGAATCCCATGGTCAGAGGAGCCTGGTGGGCTAGATACAGTCCATGGGGTTGCAAAGAACCGGACACAACTGAGTGACTAGATGCACACATTCCTGAGTTATATCCTTTTATAATAACACTGATAATTTAATAGTAAATGTTTTTCTGAGTTTCTGAGCCTCTCCAGGAAATTAATCAAACTCAAGGAGCAAGTCTTTGGATTCTCCAATCTTTAGCCCATTAGGAAGCCCAGGAGGCAACCTGGACTAATAGTTGACATCAGGAGGGGAGGCAGGAACAGGATGGGGGATTGTGTAGGACTGAATTCTTACACTATGAGGTATGATGCTATCTCTGGGCAGAAGTATCAGAATTATGCTGAAATGTAAGAAAGGCAGCTGGTATCAGAGAATTGCTTGGTATGTAGGGAAACATCCCCTCTTACACACAGAGACCTATGAATTAGGTATCAGAATTATAATATGCAATAAATGAATGATTAGGAAATTTGAACCTTTTGCACAGCATAATTGAAGACAAAAAAGCAGTTAATTGTTTCTAAAATTATTAAGTTTAAAACTGAGAAGCAAATTTAATAGAAAATAGACAAAAAATAGAAAATTTAGCAAAAAAAATGGTATGAAAGGTGTAATACTCCTTAAGCACATGAAAGATATAATAGTCTTTAAGAAAATAGTCAACACTATGGTTATGGTTTTTCCAATAATCATGTATGAATACGAGAGTTGGACCATGAAGAAGGCTGAATGCTGAAGAACTGATGCTTTTGAACTGTGGTGGTAGACAAGACTTTTGAGACTCCCTTGGACTGCGAGGAGATCCAATGAGTAAATCCTTAAAGAAATCAATTCTGAATGTTCATTGGAAGGACTGATGTTGAAGCTGAAACTCCAATACTTTGGCCACCTGATGTGAAGAGCTGATTCATTAAAAAACACCCTGATGCTGGGAAAGATTGAAGGCAGGAAGAGAAGGGGATGGCAGAGGACAAAATGGTTAGAGAGCATCACTGACTCAGGGACACGAGTCTGAGCAAGCTTTGGGAGATGGTAAAGGACAGGGAAGCCTGGGGTGCTACAGTCCGTTGGGTCGCAAGGAGTCGGACACGACTGAATGACTGAACAACAAAAGTATATGAAAAATGTTCAAGTTCATTATAATAAGAAAAATGTAAGTTAAAACTATGCACTGTAATGACCAAAGGGTGGAGTAAGGGGAGGAAAGGGAGTCTCAAGTGGGAGATAATATAAGTATCAGTTCGGTTCAGTTGCTCAGTCATATCTGAATCTTGCGACCCCACAGACCGAAGCATGCCAGGCCTCCCTGTCCATCACCAACTCCCAGAATTTACCCAAACTCATGTCCATTGAGTTGGTGATGCCATCCAACCATCTCATCCTCTGTCATTCCCTTCTCCTCCTGCCTTCAATCTTTCCCAGTATCAGAGTCTTTGCAAATGAGTTAGCACTTTGTATCAGGTGGCCAAAGTATTGGAGTTTCAGCTTCAACACCAGTCCTTCCAATGAATACCCAGGACTAATATCCTTTAGGATGGACTGGTTGGACCTCCTTGCAGTTCAAGGGACTCTCAAGAGTCTGCTCCAACACACAGTTCAAAACCATCAATTCTTAGGCGCTCAGCTTTCTTTATAGTTCAACTCTCACATCCATACATGACTACTGGAAAAACCATAGCTTTGACTAGACAGACCTTGTTGGCAAAGCAATTTCTCTGCTTTTTAATAGGCTGTCTAGGTATATCATAACTTTTCTTCCAAGGAGTAAGTGTCTTTTAATTTCATGGCTTCAGTCACCAACTGCAGTGATTTTGGAGCCCAGAAAAATAAAGTCTGCCACTATTTACACTATTCCCCCATCTATTGGCCATGAAGTGATGGGACTGGATGCCATAATCTTAGTTTGCTGAATGTTGAGTTTTACACCAACTTTTTCACTCTCCTCTTTCACTTTCATCAAGAGGGTCTTTAGTTCTTCTTCACTTTCTGACATAAGAGTGGTGTCATCTGCATATACGAGGTTATTGATATTTCTCCTGGTAATCTTGCTTCCAGCTTGTGCTTCATCCAGCCCAGCATTTCTCATGATGCATATAAGTTAAATAAGTAGGCTGACAATATACAGACTTGATGCACTCCTTATCCTATTTGAAACCAGTCTGTTGTTCCATGTCCAGTTCTATCTGTTGCTTCATGACCTGCATACAGATTTCTCAAGAGGTAGGGTATTCCCTGCCTGGTATTCCCATCACTTTCAGAATTTTCCACAGTTTATTGTGATCTACACGGTCAAAGGCTTTGGCATAGTCAATAAAGCAGAAATAGATGTTTTTTGGAAACGCTTGCTTTTTCTTTAATCCAACGGATGTTGGCAATTTGATCTCTGGTTCCTCTGCCTTTTCTAAAAGCAGCTTGAACATCTGGAAGTTCACGGTTCACGTATTGCTGAAGCCTGGCTTGGAGAATTTTGAGCATTACTTTACTAGCATGTGAGATGAGTGCAATTGTGTGATAGATTGAGCATTCTTTGGCATTGCCTTCCTTTGGGATTGGAATGAAAACTGACCTTTTCCAGTCCTGTGGCCACCGCTGAGTTTTCCAAATTTGCTGGCATATTGAGTGCAGCACTTTTACATGATCTTTTAGGATTTGAAATAGCTCAACTGGAATTCCATCATCTCCACTAGCTTTGTCCATAGTGATGCTTTCTAAGGCCCGCTTGACTTCACATTCCAGGATGTCTGGCTCTAGATGAGTGATCAAACCATCATGATTATCTGGGTCATGAAGATCTTTTTTGTACAGTCCTTCTGTGTATTCTTGCCACTTCTTCTTAATGTCTTCTGTTTCTGTTAGATCCATACCATTTCTGTCTTTTATTGAGCCCATCTTTGCATGAAATGTTCCCTTGGTATCTCTAATTTTCTTGAAAAACTCTTGAGTCTTTCCCATTCTATTGTTTTCCTCTATTTCTTTGTATCACTGAGGAAGACTTTCTTCTCTCTCCTTGCTGTTCTTTGGAACTCTGCATTCAAATGGGTTTATCTTTCCTTTTCTTCTTTGCCTTTCACTTCTCTTCTTTTCATAGCATTTATAAGGCCTCCTCAGACAGCCATTTTGCTTTTTGCATTTCTTTTTCTTGGGGATGATCTTGATCCCTGTCTCCTGTACAATGTCATGAATTTCCATATTTCATCAGACACTCTGTGTATCAAATCTAGTCCCATAAATCTATTTCTCACTTCCACAATATAATCAGAAGGGATTTTATTTAGGTCATACCTGAATGGTCTAGTAGTTTTCCCTCCTTTCCTCAATTTAAGTCTGAATTTGGCAATAAGGAGTTCATGATCTGAGCCACAGTCAGCTCCCAGTCTTGTTTTTGCTGACTGTACAGAGCTTCTCCATCTTTGACTGCAAAGAATATAATCAATTTGACTTCAGTGTTGACCATCTTGTGAGGTCCAAGTCTAGTAGTTTTCCCTCCTTTCCTCAATTTAAGTCTGAATTTGGCAATAAGGAGTTCATGATCTGAGCCACAGTCAGCTCCCAGTCTTGTTTTTGCTGACTGTACAGAGCTTCTCCATCTTTGACTGCAAAGAATATAATCAATTTGACTTCAGTGTTGACCATCTTGTGAGGTCCATGTGTAGAGTCTTCTCTTTTGTTGTTGGAAGAGGGTGTTTGCTATGACCAGTGCATTCTCTTGGCAAAACTCTATTAGCATTTGCCCTGCTTCATTTTGTACTCCAAGGCCAGATTTGCCTGTTACTTCAAGTGTTTCTTGACTTCTTACTTTTGCATTCCAGTCCTCTATAAAGTAAAAGACATCTTTCTTGGGTGTTAGTTCTAGAAGATCTTTTAGGTCTTCATAGAACTGTTCAACTTCAGCTTCTTCAGCATTACTGGTCGGGGCATAGACTTGGATTAGCATGATATTGAATGGCTTGCCTTGGAAATGAACAGAGATCATTCTGTCATTTTTGAAATTGTATTCAAGTACTGCATTTCAGATTCTTGTTGACTATGATGGCTACTCCATTTCTTCTAAGGGATTTTTGCCCACAGTAGGAGCCAATATATGTATAATTATAGCTGAATTGTGTTGTTGTATGGCAGAAACCAATACAACATTGTAAAGCAATTTTCTTCCAATTAAAGAAATTTTTTAAAACTATGCTGAGATACTATTCTCCTTTCACCAGATTAATACATATTCAAATTCTTGGCAATTTCAATTCATTTTACTTGCTAGACTGTGAGAAAAAAGAGCTTAGAAAAAGTAAACCCAAGTAGCAATGAGCAGCACAGTTTAGCGCCCCATCATGTTTTCTAGATGCCATTCCTTACTAAAGGAAACAGAAATCCTACAGAAAAGACTGATTGCAGGGCTATTGGGGAAAGTTTAATATGTGCCTGAAATGTCAGATGAAAAAGTAAGTGCTCCAAAAAATGATAAGAGCATATCAAAAGGACACAGGAACCATTCTGAAGGGGCTCCAACTAGCCAAATTTATGATCATTTGAGTATAAAAAGAAATAAAACTAAATAACTTACAGCCTGTTGAATAAAATATGAATTCATGAGTCAATACTGATAATAAACATACAAGTGACTAGGAACATGTAGAGGGTTCTTCCTTACAGTAAAATTCCAGATGATAAATGCAGAGGGGTTTGAGAATCAAATATTTGACAGTCATAATTTATTGTATGACAATCATCAATTATTTTAATATTGGGTTGCCATTTCCTTCTCCAGGGAATCTTCCCAACCAAGGGATCGAACCCAGGTCTCCCTCACTGTAGACAGGAGACCTGGGTTCGGTCCCTCAGTCAGGAAGATTTCTTGGAGAAGGAAATGGCAAACCACTCCGGTACTCTTGCCTGGTAAATCCCATGGACAGAGGAGCTTGGTGCAGGCTACTGTCCATGGAGTCACAAAGAGTTGGGCACGACTGAGCAACTTCACTTTCACTTCACTTTCAGACATTACTATTATGAATACCAGTGAATGTCTACTGATTGTTTTAGGAACCTTGACAAGAGTATTTTTTTTTAAGTATGAATACATTTCTGAGATGAAAACAGTAGGTAATGATTAGGGGTGTTAGGGTTTTGGTGTTCAATTCTTTACCATTTCCTTTTCAATGTTGCCCATCAAAGGCAATATCTGCTCTTCAAGGAAATAGCAGCTAAGTGCAAACTGGGTGCTGATTTTTGAATTGCTGGTGCTGACCCAATAATCTATAATTCCAGACACTATGCTAGAGATTAGGGATATAAAGCTAGCTAATCACCTACCCTTACAGTAGAAAGTGAAGAGGAACTAAAGAGCCTCTTGATGAAAGTGAAACAGAAGAGTGGAAAATCCAGCTTTTTCACTCAATATTCAAAAAACTAAGATCATGGCATTCAGCCCCATAATTTCATGGCAAATAGATGGGGAAATGATGGAAACAGTGACAGACTTTATTTTCTTGGGCTCCAAAATCACTGCAGATGATGACTGCAGTCATGAAATTAAAAAACACTTGCTCCTTGGAAGAAAAGCTATGTCTAACCTAGACAGCATATTAAAAACAGAGACATTACTTTGCCAACAAAGGTCTGCATAGTCAAAGCTATGGCTTTTCCAGTAGTCATATATGGATGTGAAAGTTGGACCATAAAAAGAGCTGAGTGCCAAAGAATTGATGCTCTTAAACTTTAGTGTTGGAGCAGACTCTTGACAGTCCCTTGGGCTGCAATGAGATCAAACCAGTCAATTCTAAAGTAAGTCAATCCTGAATTTTCATTGGAAGGACTGATGATGAAGCTGAAGCTCCAATACTTTGGCCTCCTGATGCGAAGAGCCAACATTGGAAAAGACCTTGATGCTGGGAAAGACTGAAGGCAGGAAGAGGAGACAACAGAGGACAAGATGGTTGGATGGCATCACCAACTCAATGGACATGAGATTGAGCAAACTCTGGAGATGGTGAAGGACATGGAAGCCTGGAAAGGTGCAGTCCATGGGGTCACTAATAGTTGTGCATGACTAAGTGACTGAACAATGATGTAACTAAGAATAAAGAGAGAGGTGGAAGTCGGAACAAAAAGGTTTTTAATTTCTTCCCTGATTTTGGAGGAAGTAGGAAGGGACTAAGAACAGGAAAAGTGACCGCTCAGATAAAAGTCATAGAAAATGAAAGGCCAAGTGACTTAGGAGAGAATTCTCTTGAAATAGTAAGTGTGGGACCTCTGAAGAAGAGTCACCAGGGGCTTCAGGATTTCAAGGACTGGAAAATTCCTTGGATCCCCTTAATGATGTGAGTCACCCCAGATACTTTTCCAAGAGAGAATTTCAGTTTCCATATGCAATCCATAGATTCACTTTAAGAAGTGGTAAACAAGAGGAAAGGACATTCTGCTAAAGCACTATTTATAGAGCTAAAGCACTGGGCTTTCCTCTTGGGTGGATTTCTCCCAGATGTGCTATGTGGAGACTCAGCCAATATGTGTGATTTCCCATCCACTAGTGTATTATCACTCCTTGGTCTGAGGATAAAAGTGCTTAAGAAAGTTTACAAAGTAGAAGTTCCAGATTGAATTACATGGAACATTGAAATCCCATGAGCAAATATGGCAAAACCACCAACCATGTTGGTAGGTTCAAAACAACTAAAGAAATCAAGTGATTGAAACTGGACCCCAAAATCTTCCAAAGATCACATCTGGAGATGTCACTCGTATTGTACAGACAGTAGCATTGTAATGAAGCAAGTCAAATGTAATATGGAACCCAACAGTGAAATTTTGAAAGTGCATTCTCTTTCTGCTGCTGCTGCTGCTGCTGCTGCTAAGTCACTTCAGTCGTGTCCGACTCTGTGTGACCCCATAGACGGCAGCCCACCAGGCTCCCCCATCCCTGGGATTCTCCAGGCAAGAATACTGGAGTGGGTTGCCATTTCCTTCTCCAATGCATGAAAGAGAAAAGTGAAAGTGAAGTCGCTCAGTCTGTCCGACTGTTAGCGACCCCATGGACTGCAGCCCACCAGGCTACTCCGTCCATTGGATTTTCCAGGCAAGAGTACTGGGGTGGGGTGCCATTGCCTTCCCCGGCATTCTCTTTCTAAGTCAGTATAAACATCCAGGACATTATTGAGTCCCTCTTTCAGTTCACATTTAGGACAGGCCCAACCCACTAGACTTTTTGGACTGCTTCAGTCTCAGCCACCCTCCAGAGGAGACTCCAGGAGAATGAACTTCTTCTACACTATGGTTTCTTTCAGTCAGTGATGTCAATTAGGAATAAATGAGGCAATATGCATATTCGGTTAATGACTTACTACCTACTAAAATTAGGTCAGTCAGCAGGGAAAGCAAGGCTAGTACTCAACAATTTTCTGATCATGTGGGTGTGGTTTTATATATTTCTCTAAAATCACATCACTTCTTCCTTCTTTACAACTGTTTTGACTTGATGCAGATTTTCTTTCCTCGTACCTCCTTTAGAAAGGTTATACAAGCTCACTCATCTTGGATATAATTAGGTCAGTTCTTCCCATCACTTCTCTATGTTAACATTTTAATATAGGAATGATAAAGTTGGGCACATATATAGGTGTTCCTTTGTGGCAATTGATATTAAAACCAATTTCTTTGGTTCACATATTATACTTCTCTGGGTAAATCTTTGTTAGAAATAGTACTTAAATTATTTCTTGAAGTGAAGTGAAGTAGCTCAGTCGTGTTCAACTCTTTGCAACCCCATGGACTGTAGCCTACCAGGCTCCTCCATCCATGGGATTTTCCAGGCAAGAATACTGGAGTGGGTTGCCATTTCCTTCTCCAGGAGATCTTCCCGACCCAGGGATTGAACCCGGATCTCCTGCATTGTAGGCAGATGCTTTATTGTCTGAGCCACCAGGGAAGATATTTCTTAGCACACCAATTTGTCTTGAGCTCTTTCTTGCCATCCTATACTTTTGGTTTCTTGGCAAAGATCTCTTTTCTTAGATTATTCTTGTTCACTAGTTTCTAACACACTGTGAAACGTGCTATTATATTTGATCTTACTCTTATCACAAGGAACTTTCTCATGTTTTTGGTCATTGGGCCTGTGTATACCAGATACTTTGTCCGTGTTAGACCCATTAGAGAAACCAACAGTTTGAAGTCAGAAATAAGTTTCCAGAAGAGAATCAAAATGGTAGAAATGGGACACAATGTCAAAGCATTGCTGAACTAAATTTGATGCCCACTGCTTCACATACTTAAATTAGGCTTCAAGTAATCCATGATCATCTTTGCTTTCAACCAAGGCAACTGTGTTATGTTGCAATTGTTTTTGTTGCTTAGTGACAGTTTGACTCTTTTGTGACCCCATGGACTATAGCCTGTCAGACTCCTGTTTCCATGGGATTTCCCAGGCTAAAATACTGGAGTGGGTTGCCATTTCCTTCTCCAGGGGATCTTCTCAACCCAGGGACTAAACCCTCATCTGCTTCATTGGAGGACAGATTCTTTACCACTGAGCCACCAGGGAAGCCCAATTGTATTATCAGTTCAGTTCAGTCACTCAGTCATGTCCGACTCTTTGCAACCCCATGGACTGCAAGCTCCCCTGTCTATCACCAACCCCCAAAGCTTGCTCAAACTCATGTCCAAATACTGGAGTGGGTTGCCATTTCCTTCTCCAGGGGATCTTCTCAACCCAGGGACTAAACCCTCATCTGCTTCATTGGAGGACAGATTCTTTACCACTGAGCCACCAGGGAAGCCCAATTGTATTATCAGTTCAGTTCAGTCACTCAGTCATGTCCGACTCTTTGCAACCCCATGGACTGCAAGCTCCCCTGTCTATCACCAACCCCCAAAGCTTGCTCAAACTCATGTCCATAGAGTTAGTGATGCCATCCAACCATCTCATCTTCTGTGGTCCCCTTCTCTCTTGTCCTCAATCTTTCCCAGCATCAGGGTCTTTTCCAATGAGTTGACTCTCCACATCAGGTGGCCAAAGTATTGGAGCTTCAGCTTCAGCATCAGTCCTTCCAATGAATACTCAGGACAGATTTCCTTTATTATAAGAAATCCTAAAAATACAAATGCCTTCTTGACTTTCTGGACCAAGAGATCATCATCCAAGCAATAATATAAAAACCAAAGAAATTCAATAGTCATAAAATTCAGAGCCAATTGAACCACCTGAAGAAAGATATAAAGAAGATGCTTTTTAAGATGTTTAATATAGCTGCTGACCCATAAAAAATACCACATCTAGAAGAAGCACATAGAAGAAAATTAAAGGTACTTCAAAGGCCTCCAGTTTCTAGCCAAGATCAGAACGATAAATACATGAAATAAAATGACTGTGCAGTTTAACTCTTCAACTGAAACATCTTGTGCTAGGAAGTGAATGATTCTGGAACAGAAAACCTCAGACCTCCAGGTCATGTGTTTGCTCCCACCATTGAGCAAGGTGTCATCAATTCCCTGTCAAACCATTTATTTCAAATTGTCAATTCTTTTTGCCCATCATTGTTGAAGAAGATTGTCACTATCCATGTTTTTAAGTATATTTTCCTAAAAATAAAATGATTCTGAATTCATTTTTAGTTAAACATACTGCTTTCTAATAGATCTTATCCCCCTTCACCTTACACTGCTAGTCTGCAAGATTTCCTTATCCTTCTAGAAGTTACTATTTATTATTCCAAAACCTATAGTGAACAAAATGAGCATGGGAAAAGTGAAAAGCGGAGACAATATTAGTCCATAACATATTTCTTAGTATGCCAACTCTCAAAACAACCTTCTTTCTAGTTTTCTTCCTACAACAACTTAGATTTACAACTTAGATTTCATGCAGATCTCTCCTTGGGATTCCTTATTCTCGAACCAGTTTTCTCCACCACACCTATGTTACCATCCCAGGCCCTTATTTGATCCTTCCATCACTTATCATATAACAAGCAGTACAAAAATCCATTTTATATTGGCCCATAAACTGGAGAAAATAAAACAAATTTCTGTTGACCAGATCAAATATTACTATTGACTAGAACATGATTTTCTGTGGGATGAAAGATATAACTGCCTCTACAAATCTATTTCTCATCTCTCAAACTCTATACCCATATCACAGATCTTTCATTATTATTCAACACACATAGAAGCTGAGTTTACCAAGGTCCCTCATGATTCAACCCATCTTCCATGCTTCCTTGTGTGAGTTCTACTTTTTCAAGCAAGGTCATATTCCACCAACAGAGGATCAAGCAAAAGAAAGTAGGAGTTCAACTGTGAGGTAATCCAGATAAGCATCTCTTCTTCCAAGCAAATTTAGGGATCAACACCAGAAGATGAGTCTTGGGCCTGGTGAAACAAATTCAGTCATCTCCCTGAACCCCCCAACCTTGATTAGATACAAGTTTTTCATGGACAAGTTGCAGCAACCCCTACATGCCCTCTATTCCTCCTTTCCCTTGTATAGAAAAGAATAGACAACTACTAAAACAAGATATCCCAACAGAGAATTTAGTTAGTCTCACTCCAAGAAAGAAAAGCTCTTTTTAAACAATAAAAGATAGATCATCCCTGTCCTGGAGGAGGGGACAGAAACCCACTCCAGTATTCTTGTCTGGAGAATCCCATGGACAGAGGAGCCTGGCAGGCTATAGTTCATGGGGTCGCAAAGAGTCGGACACAACTGAAGCAACTTAGCACAGCACAGCACATGCCTGCCCGGAGATTAATATGTTATTGGATGAATTCACTTAACCATTCAGGGTTTGCGAAAATGTTCCTTATCTCCTGGGTCCTTTCTTTTTCCTTATGCCTAGCTAATGCCCCACGTTAAAATCATATTCTTGCCTATGCCCAGACACCTCACCTAAACCTCATTACTAAACCTTGTCTGGGATCCCTGAATACAAACCCATTTTCCATATCCCACCAGGCTGCTGCAGACACTAACTTCTGCATCCTCTAACCATGGATGTCCCTAAACTTCTGCTCAGTTTGAACCTCTAGATGTCCACCCAAAAAAAAAAAAAAAAATCCAAAAAAAAAAAGCTTGGAATAAACTCTGAAGTTCCAAGCTCCAGTTTATCCTTGAAATTCTCATTATCAATCTTACCCTTAGCTCTGCTTTCTGTGTCCCTCCTCCCTCCAGACCTAACATTTGTTCATTCTTAGCCCAGATGCTAANAAAAAAAAACAGCTTGGAATAAACTCTGAAGTTCCAAGCTCCAGTTTATCCTTGAAATTCTCATTATCAATCTTACCCTTAGCTCTGCTTTCTGTGTCCCTCCTCCCTCCAGACCTAACATTTGTTCATTCTTAGCCCAGATGCTAACTTAAAGGACATCACAGAATTCTTCAGCCAGTCCTTCAACGAAATGAAAAACTGATGAAAGGCCTAGGAATATTCTCTGTTGGTTCCCACATTAAGGAGGGAAAAAAGGATCTCAGTTGATCATTTCAAAAAAGAGTTATAGCTAAAGTGACATGAAGAGAGAATTGACTGAAAACTGTATTTTTTGACAAACAATTCTAGTAGTTTCTAAGGTTTGGTTTTTGTGTTGGTTTTTTTTTTTTTAATGACTCAAAGAAGACACCATATCCACATGTGTATACACGTGTGAGCCACATGTGTATAGATTTGTTAGAGTCAGGTTTTAATTGTTGCTGCCTCATAAAGTGTCTGTCTTACAAGAAAATAAAGATTAATTCTTTTAGAGAATTGGCATTATCACCCTCATAGATTTAAGACAGTTCTGAAATCTTGCTACATTCTCCCACAGTTCATTCCAGTCTTAACATCAAAGGTGAAATTCGTAAATGTGTAAGACTTAGGTCTTTACATTAAGTTTTAGTATTACCTTCTACACGATATCGCTAAATCATTTCTGCCTCAGGGTTCACCACTGGTCATTTACTGTGTGAATAGTGAAATATGCAGTGTTTTTGCAAATGGTACAATATTCCAGTGAAAAACATAATGCCTGGGCCCCTCATTCCATCTGCCTCTGGTTTATGTCAAGCTGACATTCTGTAGGTCAGTTCACTCATCCTTAATACATTGTTTAAATATACAGTAAAAGCAATATTCATAGAGTGGTATAAATATCATACCCCTAAATTACAACAGTTTTATTTAAATACTTTCATCTTCTACAGTACTCATGGAGATTTCAATGTTTCCACAACTTGAGATTTAAACAGACCGAGAAATACTCTGAGATGGATGATACAAAAGCAAAGTACAAGAGATATAAGTGCATTTTTTTTGATCTTTTTTTTTTTCAAACATCATTGCTTTGCAACTTTTGGGGGGAACACTAGTGAACATATGGATCACTCTGGGGGGTAAAGATCTATGAAATACTTGTATTTATAAAAACCCTTTCTCCATCTCCACTGAGGAAGTTAGGGTGATGATACGTATAGATGCTCGTGTCAGTAAGAGCAGACCACATTCTTCATTAAGACAATAAGACTAAGAATTAAACCTCTCCACATAGAATGAAACTACTGAGATTGTTAATTTGCTACACTCACACAGGTGAGTTAGTCCAACACTCAATCAGAAAGCAATAAATTAACATATCATTAATCATCAGTCTCATTAATGAAAAGGACTCCCTGTTTTGATTTCCCAGAAATCTGACTTCGCTGGTATTTAAACAGTGTGCAGTTCACACTGGGCCTAGGGAGGGCTCTGAAAGGGGAAATAAATCTTTATTTTTATCCCAAATAAGGGCTAAATAGTTGTGTGACTTAGCTTAACTCAAAAATTAGAGAATAATTTGACTCTTCTTTTAAATATCTATCAAAAACAACCCCCAAATCCAGAAGGAATGTTTCCTTAAACATGATAATTTCTAAAGCCTGTACTTCTATTTCAAAAATTGTTAGAAGCATTTATCATTATGCATAAAGAAAGAACAAATTTCACTGGGAAAGAAATATAAGAAAAATAAAAATAAATGTATATCTCAAGATTTCATTTAGTTTGTACTACATATATTACCCCCATCATACTTATATGGTGATTCAAATAAAAATGCTAAAAGGAATATAAACAAACAAGCCTGGTTGAAACAAGGCATATTGAAATAACGTTTCTTTTGAGAGGAGTGCATGGCATATCTAAACAAATAGTTTCAGTAGATGGAGAGCTTCCTGACATGAGAGATGGCAACAGAGAGCAATAACAGAAGGTGACATTGAGTCATAAACCAAAACTTTAGCTGAAAGCTTCAAAGGCCCAAAGAATTACTAGTGAATAACGTTTAAATCCATTGACATGAGAAGAATTTTAAGTATTTTTCAAATGCAGATGTCTGTAGAATAATGAATTCAGTGAATGCTTGACTTTTATTGAGAATTTTTTAAAGAAAACCCATCTCCTAATGTTGGTTCAACAGCAAAATTTTTTGAAATTCAATTGTTGTTAAGTGAGGCCCCCTTCCTCTGCTTTTTGTAATTGCGGGTGATCACTAGACACAACATTTTCCTGATGCGTGAGCCAAAACCCCAGATGCCTGCCCGGTTTCTCTCCTTTCCAATTTACTTTGACATCCTCAGTTCCTTTCATAGGAAATGAATATTAGCCTCTTCTGCATCCTGCCTCCTCAGTGATGGCCCATCTCAAAAGCTATTGTCAGAAACCAGTTAATTCTCACCTGACCCAGACACACCATTGAAATTTAATTCTACAGGTGTTTGGCAGATGAACTGAGAGAAGCCTCTGTAATTTCCATTTTCATTCTATAACCCCATCGTTTGGTGCTTAAATCATTTTCCCCTTCTTGAATGTAACTGAATGTTAAGAGAGTTAATAAAGTGAGACCACATTGTAATTTCTGCTATTTGCTGAAATCCACCAAGCTGGTGTATTGTTTTCATCATTTTGTGACGTGTTCCACATTCTGGCACTGGCCTCCTCCCTATTTGACATGATGAGCTGTGGCATCATTCATGGAAGGATGAAGAGCTTGAGCAAAAGCTAATTCCTTGACCATTGTATTACCTTGGGAGATTTGGTGGAGACCTCAGCCTGTAGACTCCAGGAAAGTCAGAAAAAGGAGGGCAAATGTCACATTTTCATTCCTTTTATACAAGTTACCTTTGATACTATTTCCTTACAAACTTGCTGGCAGTTCTAGAAGCAAATGGACTATTTGTTCCTCTATGGGAATTTTCAAAGCCACAGGATAATGTTTTCAAAGAAAGGAAGAAGGAATGATGAAATAACAACAATGCTATTACCCTTTCAAGGATAAAAACTACCAGCATATTTCAACTGGGTGGTCCAATTATTACAAATGAATATTTATTTTTTATTTGTTTGTTGGTAGTATGACTTATTCCGGAAAAGATTTAAAGCAGCTTCAAAAGAAACATAAAATACAGCAAGTTAGAAACATAAAAAACATATGGAAAAAAATTAAAGGAAAACTCAGAAGATGGAAAATGAGCGGGAGAAAGAAATTCATTAAATAAAGTTTATGTTGTGTCCTTTGCTTTGTTAATGGTATGTCACAGATTACTGTTAATTAAGTAAATTAATAAATTCACAAGTAACAAAAGCACTGCTTATAGAAGGAGAATGTAGGATTGAAGAGCTGTAAAAGTTGTACTTGAAATGAAGACTATAGCAGTCTTTGCGGGACAGATGCTGGTGTCACTAACAGATGGACTCATTTTACTCTGAAAGCAAACATGCATATGCCATGGCTGAGATGCTCTGTTGCACTTTTTAGTCCCCAAGTTCCTAAATATTAAAGCTAACTGGAAAAAATATAGCTTTATTGAGAGTTTATCTGTCAGGGACCATGGCATCAGATTTTCCACATGCAGAAGTATTCATAATTTGCCTCTTGAGAGCTGATATCCTATTATTTCATGACAATGACAGATTAATTGTAGCACAACCTAATCACACATGCAGTTTGGACCTAGCTCTTGTCACCTCAAGGATATTTTCTTGCACACCTATGGAAGAAAATTCACCACCAGATTAATCAGTAAGGGGAAAGTCCTCCCTTTCCCAAAAGAGCAGTCCTCCATGATTTTGGATGATTTACGGCTCTGCACTATGAAGTTGGCACCTAGAAAACCAATTCACTAGTCACAGAATTGTTCTATTCAAGAATCCTGTGCATGACAGGTGTTCTGATATGGCAGGGTGATTTTTCAAAATCACTAGTGATGCCTTTCACTTTCACCCCAAGAGACAAAGCCTTGAGAGGAGGCTCCTCCTCCATTTCTGCTTTCTCTATTTGCCAACTGGACATGTACAAAACTGGACATTAAAAAATTCAACTGGTTTTAAATGCCTCTTTGAGTCTTTTATGCTACTCTATCCTTCACTGATATCATGTACCTTTTTTTACTGGCCAAAACACTGGCAGAATTTTAAGTTAACGATAAAATTTTCATCTTAAGGTACAGGTGGCTTGTATAGGCCTTTTCCCTAGCACCAGTGTGGTGAGATGTGTGGTGAAGTTCAGTGGATATCGACATGCTTGGTAAAGTCCTCAGAAACATAATGCGTCATTTCACAATGCAGAGGTGAGATTTTCAAAACTTATTCAAGATTGGTTCTAGTCCAAAGTTAGAATATATCCCAGAAGATGGCCAAATTCTCCCTGCTGGGAATGAAACACTGGGAGATTCAGAAGTGTTGAGGTATGCCTCCAGAACCTCTCACTTCCATTTCCAGAGGCTGCTTTCATGTATCAAGGGTCAGAATAAAAACCTATCTACGTGCTCTTTCACTTTTATCCAGATTCACTCATCTATCCCTGTATCCACAGAAGTAGAAATAACCTACATGATCCTATCATCATCAAAATACAAACAATAATAGCAGCAGTCCCCATTTACAGAAGGCCTACTGGTATACCTGGCACCATACTATATGTTTTATCATGTTATTTCATTTGGACTTCACAATGGCTTTATGAAACTGCTTTTATTGGCCTATTTTGTTACAGAGGAGGAAGCCAAACGTTAGACAAATGCAGTGATTTGTCCAAAATCACCCAACTAGCAAGCACTAAGTCTTTAAAAGTGTGAGGCTTATGAATCTGAGAAATGCAAATCAAAACCACAATGAGGTACCCTCTCATGCGGTCAGAATGGCTGCCATAAAAAAGTCTACAAACAATAAATGCTGGAGAAGGTGTGGAGAAAAGGGAACACTCTTACATTGCTGGTGGGAATGCAAACTAGTACAGCCACTATGGAGAACAGTGTGGAGATTCCTTAAAAAACTGGAAAAAGAACTGCCATATGACCCAGCAATCCCACTGCTGGGCATACACACCAAGGAAACCAAAATTGAAAGAGACATGTGTACCCCAATGTTCATCGCAGTACTGTTTACAATAGCTAGGACATGGAAGCAACCTAGATGTCTATCAGCAGATGAATGGATAAGAAAGCTGTGGTACATATACATAGTGGAATATTACTCAGCTATAAAAAAGAGAACACATTTGATTCAGTTCTAATGAGATGGATGAAACTGGAGCCTATTATACTGAGTGAAGTATGTCAGAAAGAAAAACACCAAAGCAGTATATTAACACATATGGAATTTAGACAAGACAGCAAAAGAGACACAGATGTAACGAAAAGACTTTTGGACTCTGGAAGAAGGCAAGGGTGGGATGATTTGAGAGAATAACATTGAAACATGTATATTACCATATGTGAAATAGATGACCAGTCCAAGTTCAATGCATGAAGCAGGGCACTCAAAGCTGGTGCACTGGGACAACCCTGAGGGATGGGATGGGGAGGGAAGAGGGTGGCGGGGGTGGGGGGAGTTCGTGGCTGATTCATGTTGATGTATGGAAAACACCACAATATTATAAGGTAATTACCCTTCAGTTAAAAGAAATAAAAAACATTTTTAATAAAATAAATGTGTGCAGCTAGTGAAAATTTCTTTCAACTCCTTGGAGAAATATACCATAGAAATAACAAATTATTAGAAACCTATGAAAAATTTTCTGCACTATTTATAAACCAACCATGAAGTTATTAGGAAATATAATTAATGAACCATAGGAGGCCACATGGACAACAGTAAATTCGCCTCCAGTCCAGACAAGCTGAATAGCCTGGTGGTACTAGGTTTGGGAGTCTGTTGCAAGTTGCTGGTTGTTAACCTACACAAGGACAACTTGTGTCAGTAATCTTCAGGTCTTCCTGGGAAGGTAGGACCCATGGGCATAGTCCACAGTCACTCCTTCATTCATAATCCACCCAGATATTCAAACTAGCTCAAGCTGCCTGAAAACACTTTGCTTCAAGAAACTCAGCAAAAACTCTATCCAACTGAGAGCTTAGTGAAATGCCTACAACTAATCCATGGCCTGTGGGTTCTCTGGGAGCTAGTTTGGGAGGTCAAAGCTTACACACAAGGGAAAACAAAACATGTGCGAATGTAGACGAATCTTTCATCCCAAAGCAGTGCTGGAAAACTCATGTAAATATACAAATACACTGAGCTGTATTGTGAAAAGAGCCATTTGTTTTACTAAAACAAGTTGGTATGGTGCAAGATTTTTCTTGGCAACTAAACAGAACACAATGGAAAAATTTGTAAACAGTGAGGCTTTCTGGCAATTTCTTAAAAACTGAATGAACAATCTTTCCAAAAGGTAAAAAACTTCCTTTTCCTCAGTCCCCCATGAGCTCCTACTCACATATAATCACTTTGACAGTCAAAGAAGACGAAGAAATGCAGCTCAATGATCAGCAGAACTTGTTAAAAGGACCATTTGGTGGCTAGTGAGCTAACCTGCCAAATTTACAACTTGGGAAACTATGGAAGCCAAGCCATTCTGGCCAGAATGAGAGGTCTTTCAATGATGGTCACATACTAGAGTTCAGGAGGTGAAGAAATCACTCCTCTTCCAGAATTCCTCTTACGCGTATTCTTCGTCACTGTGACGAAGGTTCAATACAGGAATTGCTTTACTTCCCAAATGTTACTACAGAAACCAAATGTTCTTGCTTAAACACAGGTTTCATTGAAAAAGTGTTGGCTGAAGTTCAAAAATAGAGAGGAAAAAAGTTCTCCAAAGATAAGATACATGATGTTAGCTTAAGAAATCTCAGCCTAGTATGGTAATACCTCTCTCCCAAGCAGTTCCCAAACCAAATAGATGAAGTCTATAAGTCTGTCTTTAGCAAACTATACATCTTTTTTTTTTTCTACTTGGTCATTCAAAAGCATTGAACACACACAAACACACACACACACACAAATTTTGGAGTCATTGTCTGAATCATGTCGTTCTATAACATGCTCAAAAGGACGTTTACATCACACGTCTTAAAACTGCAAAGGACTGTGAGTAAATCTTGTCTTAATTTATATCTTTAAATGAGAACTTTATACACTTTATTATACATAACTGTATAAAACTACATGTAAAAGATATATATTAGGTTTTTCTATCCACCTCCAATTCCTCCTCCCTGAGGAACTGGTAATGACCTTTAATTACTTCAAGGTTCCCCCATCAAAGTTCATAGATGCCTCTTAAGTGTTTAAAGTCTATCTGCCCTCAGCCAAGTAAATGCTGTTAACAATTTGTTAACAACTTGTACATATATTTCATACTCTTCTGCATGCTCATATGCTCACAAATATATACATATATTACATATGTATGTGTATATACCTAATTTGATATTATATACTAAAATAGGTGTCGGGAATTTTCTTTGATTGTCAAGAATGAGGCTACATATGTACATACATATATATTCTTTCTCACTTAAAAATATATGGTGGGAATCTCTCCAAGATTAATTTAGCTCCTTCCTTTTAATGGTTGTTTTAAAGGTCATAGTAAGTATTTGTTAAAATTTAATCAGCCATTTCTCTGTTGATGGGATTCATTTTCTGTTTTTTTCCCACTCAGTTCTACACAATTAGAAGTAAAGCACAATGGAGATATATGTAAAAGTTTAATCTGTTTAGCTAAGAGTACACAAGTCTTACTCCAAATAGAACGCCAAAGAAGTATTATACATACACACTCTCTATTCTTTGTCCCTGTCAACCCCATATCACCACATAAACGGTGCAGTAGTTCCCAGCTGGTCTCTCTGTTTCCACTCTTGTGCTTATACATTCCAGTCTTCACACAGCAGTGGATAAACTGTGAAAATAATAAATCATCTCCTTGCTCAGGACCTTCCAGCATCTTCCATTCACATAAAGACCAGAATCCACAGCCAACCAAGTCCTATGTGGTCTGGTCCTTGGCCATCCTCCCACTTCGTCACTTGACACCCTCTCCACACTCACCCCGCTAACCAAATTTTCTTTCTTATTGTTCCTTAACTGCACCAAGAACTTTCTTATGTTGTATCTATCAGCTACCTATCTTTGCATCTGCTGTTCAATATGCCTGAAATCTCTTCCCCAGAAATCCCTCACTTTATTCATCCTCTGCTTAAATAGCCTCTTCTCATAGAAGTCTTCCCTAATTGTCTTATTTGAAATAACCACTTACTTTGTTATTTTCTGTCTTTGAATCTCTGATCACTTCCTGACATTACATGGCATAATTCTAAAATTATTTCTTTTTCCTCCGTTAGAATGCATGATCCATGCCTTGTCCTCCACAGTATCCCCAAACCTTAAAACACTGCATAGCATGTAGTAGGTGCTAAGTTATTTCTGTTACATAAATGAATGAACGTATTAGTTAATGAAAAGGACTAAACAACACATGTAGACTTGAGTCTTCTAGGAGAGTCATACTTGGAGGAATTTTACCTGAATTGGCTCCAGCATATGCTTCATCTTGCATTAGTACTTTATGTTACTAAATCTTTTCCACAAGATTAGACAGTTAAAATTTTCTATGAAAGTAGGCAATTATGTAATGGCCCGAAGGATTCATCATGTCATTTGTACTATTGCACACAGTTGCCTGAATTTCCATTTAATTTCATTTCATTATTTGTGGTCTCCCTAAGCATGAATGAATTGCAGAGTTCTTCATGAAAATGAATGACAATGCTGGAGAGAAAAATATCCCTACACATGAGGGGTGTTCTGTTTCACTTTGGGAAGTTATATGTTATGGAATAATGGGAAATGCTGTGCTGTATTATTCCTTATTTTCCTTTGAGTCCAATATAATTCAAAAGACGGGCATTCTCATTATCTATTTCAAATATTCATAATTCAAATCATTGTATATGGATTTGAATTTCAGTAAAAAGAGCACTTTAACTAGTATGAGACAAGCATCCCATGAATGGGGAAGAGGCTGAGGATTCTATAGGCAGAATATGAGTAGACAGGATTTAGTCCTAACTGTTTTTAATGGAACGGTCTATCTGCTGACTTGTCATGATTTTACTATTGTTTCTGCTCCCAGGGCTTTCCTTCAGAGGCAGCAAATTAAGCTGATTGCCTCCACCACAAGCTTTGTGGGATTCTATTTCTTAAACTGGACAGACTAAGAAAAATTTCTCAACGGATGGAAGGAGGTAGATTTACCAGATGGTGGAGAGACACAGAATTCACATGAAAGCAATCAGTCTGAATTCCTCTATCACTATTACCATGGCAAGTGGAGCAGAGTCATGCCCTCCTGGCTTAGCCTTTCTCATTTTGTCCCTACCCCTATTTCAAGGCATCTTTGATGCTGATTTTGACTTCATCTGACACAAAAGTTCCCCGGTGTCTCAGTGGTAAAGAATCTGCCTGCAGTGCAGGAAACCTGAGTTTGGTCCTTGGGTTGGGAAGATCCCCTGGAGAAGGGACGGCAACCCACTCCAGTATTCTTGCCTAGAGAATTCTATGGACAGAGGAGCCTGGTGGGCTTCAGTCCAAGGGGTCGCAAAGAGTCAGATATAACTGAGCAACTAACACTCACTCAAGTACCATACAAATGTTAGTTTGGGGCTTTCCTGGTGGCTCAGCTGGTAAAGAATCCACCTGTAATGCAGGAGACCTGGGTTCAATCCCTGGGTTGGGAAAAAATCCCCTGGAAAAGGAAATGGCTACTCACTCCAGTATTCTGGCCTGGAGAATTCCATGGACTGTATAGCCTATGGGGTCACAAAGAGTAGGACATGACTTTCCCTTTGGGAAGACACAAATTCAGTTATTCAGCTGAAACAAGATGCTGAAAAGACAGTAGAATGGAGTACATTGTTTTCGTTTTTAATTTATCAAAGAGTTATATAGCTTACCATCCGTCAGACATTACTCTAAGAGTTTAAAATATTTTCTGATTTTATCTTCATGTCAACACTGTGGTATCAGAGCTACTCAGCGATTGATTTGTTAACTGATTTGTCCATGTCGCATAGCCAGAGACCAGCTGACCAGGATTTGACCCTTTCGGAGTGACTCCAGGGTCCACACTTAACCACAAAGCATGCTGCCCTTATGCCACTTCCCTCTGACAGTGTGGGGGGGGGCAAAATCTTATCACAACCTTCCTTTTAATTAAAAAAGTTATTTGTAAACTGTCAATTTAAAATAGAACAGCAACAAAATGGAACTACTATTTCTGTTTTAAAAGGTATCTACCACTTTAGCAAAACCTAGCTTGAGGAGGTGGAGAAGGAAATGGCAACCCACTCCAGCATTCTTGCCTGGAGAATCCCAGGGATGGGGGAGCCTGGTGCGCTGCCGTCTATGGGGTCGCACAGAGTCGGACACGACTGAAGCGACTTAGCAGCAGCAGCAGCAGCAGCTTGAGGAGGAACCTTTTTACTTGAAGAAAAAACAAGTAAAATATGTTTAATGTCCTGGATTTAGGTTACACCACAACTACTTGCCAACGATAATTGCACTTGCATTGATAATTTAAAAACCTGTTCCAGAAAGCGGTTCTCTTTCACAGGAACATCCATTTATAAGTCTTGTAATCTGTGGTTAATTCCTATAGGATTTCATTTATCCCAATTTGTACAAACAAAATTAGGCTAGATTTGTGTTGTATATACATTTGATTGTATGTAATTAAGAATATATGAGCTCAGTACTCCTTCTATATCCAATATTACTTTATAGCAAATTTTAAGAGTGTTCTATGCTGTGAGGAATTTGTCTCATGCAATATAAGATGATGCAGTAATTGAAAATGAGATTATGTGCTTTGAGAGAGGAAAATGTTAATGAGAAACTGATTATAAAATAGATAAACTAACAATGATGAGTTAAAGAATACCTTACCACTAGCTTGCATTTTATAGTTCCTCTCATCCCACAATCTGAGATCTTAAATAAGACCTGCTCCATTTATTCCAAAAAAGAAAATTTGGTTACAGATTAATTGGTGGATGGTTTAAAGTGTTGTAGCTAATTTAGTAAGGAGTAAGGACTCAGATTTTCCACTGATATACAAAATCAATAGGAAGTAGTTCCTGTCTTATCAAAACAGCAATAATCCAAAGCATACTTATTAGAAGAAATATCCAAAATCTGTTAGAGAAAAATTATAAAATTCTTTGAAACAAAAGCAGAAAAATGGAAAGATATACCATGTTCTTGAAGAGAACTCTGTATCATATAAATATCATCTCTCCTTACATTTAAAGTATGTGTTAGTCGCTCAGTCTTGTCTGACTGTTGTGACCCCATGGGCCAGGCTCCTCTGTCCATGGAATTCTCCAGGCAAGAATACTGGAGTGGGTAGACATTCCCTTCTCCAGGGGATCTTCCCAACTCAGGGATAGAACCTGGGTCTCCTGCATTGCAGGTGGATTCTTCACCATCTGAGCCACCAGGGAAGTCCCATTTATAAATTAACAAAATCTAAATAAAAATAGCTCTTGGAACTTTTTTCAAAAACTAGACATGTTGGTTATAAAGTCTGGAAAAAGATAAGCAGTAAGAGTAAGCAAAAGTCTTAAAGAGAGAAATGTGAAGGAGTGGTCTTATAGACATTTAATATATTTTAAAGCCCCTATAATTAAAATTGTATGATATTAACTCATTAATAGACAAACCAATGAAACAGAAAATCTAGAAATAAACCAAAGTACATGTAGAAACTTAATATGTGATAAATACAGCAACACAAACAATTGGGTAAATGAGTTCTTAATAAGTGGTTTGGAGACAATTAGAGAGTCATATCGGAGAAGGCAATGGCACCCCACTCCAGTACTCTCGCCTGGAGAATCCCATGGACAGAGGAGCCTGGTAGGCTGCAGTCCATGGGGTCGCTAGGAGTCGGACACGACTGGGCAACTTCACTTTCACTTTTTTTTT
>SJYX01020051.1:58352-73859 GCA_006410675.1 Oreotragus oreotragus
AGCATCAATTCTTTGGCACTCAGCCTTCTTCACAGTCCAACTCTCACATCCATACATGACTACTGGAAAAACCATAGCCTTGACTAGACGGACCTTTGTTGGCAAAGTAATGTCTCTGCTTTTGAATATGCTATCTAGGTTGGTCATAACTTTCCTTCCAAGGAGTAAGTGTCTTTTAATTTCATGACTGCAGTCACCATCTGCAGTGATTTTGGAGTCTAAAAAAAAAAGTCTGATACTGTTTCCACTGTCTCCCCATCTATTTCCCATGAAGTGATGGGACCAGATGCTATGATTTTCATTTTCTGAATGTTGACCTTTAAATCAACTTTTTCACTCTCCTCTTTCATCAAGAGGCTTTTTAGTTCCTCTTCACATTTTGCCATGGGGTGGTGTCATCTGCATATCTGAGGTTATTGATATTTCTCCCAGCAATCTTGATTCCAGCTTTTGCTTCTTCCAGCCCAGCGTTTCTCATTATGTACTCTGCATATAAGTTAAATAAGCAGGGTGACAATATACAGCCTTAGGCTAATGGAGCTAGACACCTAGGTGAGGGAATAAGATGGACTTAAAAACTAAAATTAAACAATAAGCCTCAGGCCTCAACCCTGCACTGACTGCCCTAAGTTCCTACCTTATGTGAGTAGAATCTTACAATTTGTCTCTTTCTGACTGGTTTATTTCACTTAGCATAATGTCCTCAAGGTTCATCCATTTTATAGCATATGTCAAAATTTCCTTCTTTTTTTCAGTTTGAATATATTCTATTGTGTCTATATGACACATTTTGTTTATTTATTCATCTTTGGATGGACATGTGGGTTGCTCTCATACTTTAACTACTGTGAATATGGGTGTATATATATGTCTTCAGACACTATTTTCAGTTCCTTTGGGTATATACTCAAAAATTGAATTCTTGGATCATATAGTAATTCAATTTTAATTTTCGTAAGAGACACTATACCCTCTTCTACAGCAGCAGTACCATTTGACACTCCCACCAAGTGCACAAGGATTCCAATATCTCTCTGTAATCAGAAGCATTTGTTATTTTTACTTTTTGTTTGTTTGTTTTTTATAGTAGCCATTCTAATGAGTTTTAGAATGGTCCCTAACCTTGTTTTTTTTTTTTTTTATTACAATATAATCAAATCACTGTTCTCTTTCTAACATTATTTAGAATATGGTAACACTTTTTTAGGTCAGATATTATGAAAGTACAGGATTAGAAAGATGAATGATTAATTGGAGCTACTTGCTCAGTGGGTAAAGCGTCTGCCTACAATGTGGGAGACCTGGGTTCAATCCCTGGGTCAGGAAGATCCCCTGGAGAAGGAAATGGCAACCCACTCCAGTACTCTTGCCTGGAAAATCCCATGGACTGAGAAGCCTGGTAGGCTGCAGTCCATGGGGTTGCAAAGAGTAGGACACAACTGAGCGACTTTCCTGACTTTCCCGACTGACAGATTATTCACCTTTTAAAATATACTAGACACTGGAGATACTACTGTAGAAAAGCAACAATGATGACGACAAAAAAAAAAAAAAAGTCCTACCATCATAATGGGAATGCCCTAGTGAAGAAGATAGATATAACAAAAAATATAGTTACAAACTATCAGTTCAGTTCAGTCGCTCAGTCATGTCCGACTCTTTGCGACCCCATGAATCGCAGCACACCAGGCCTCCCTGTTCATCACCGTCTCCTGGAGTTCACTCAGACTCACGTCCATCAAGTCAGTGATGCCATCCAGCCATCTCATCCTCTGTCGTCCCCTTCTCCTCCTGCCCCCAATCCCTCCCAGCATCAGAGACTTTTCCAATGAGTCAACTCTTCGCATGAGGTAGCCAAAGTACTGGAATTTCAGCTTTAGCATCAGTCCTTCCAAAGAAATCCCAGGTTTGATCTCCTTCAGAATGGACTGGTTGGATCTCCTTGCAGTCCAAGTGACTCTCAAGAGTCTTCTCCAACACCACAGTTCAAAAGCATCAATTCTTTGGCACTCAGCGTTCTTCACAGTCCAACTCTCACATCCATACATGACCACAGGAAAAACCATAGCCTTGATTAGACAGACCTTAGTCGGCAAAGTAGTGTCTCTGCTTTTGAACATACTAACTAATTTGGTCATAAATTTTCTTCCAAGGAGGTCTATAAAAATGATAAGGAAGATAGATATTTACAAATAATAACAAAAAATATAGTTACAAACTATAGTGGTGCTATAAAGGTAAAGGCCTATAAAAATGATAAGGTACCATTATGGAATAACTGCTTTTTAGGGTAAAAATTTTAAGTTGCTTCATATGATCATAGCTTGCTCCTTGGAAGAAAAGCTATGACGAACCTAGACAGCCTATTAAAAAGCAGAGACATCATTTTGCCAACAAAGGTCCACATAGACTGAGCTCTGGTTTTTCCAGGAGTCATGTATGGATGTAAGAGTTGGACTATAAAGAAGGCTGGATGCCGAAGAATTGATGCTTTCTAAATGTGGTATTGGAGAAGACTCTTGAGAGTCCCTTGAGCTGCTAGGAGATAAAACCAGTCAATCCTTGAGGAAATCAACACTGAATATTCTTTGGAAGGACTGATGCTGAATATGAAGCTCCAGTACTTTGGCCATGTGATGCAAAAAGCCAACTCACTGGAAAAGACCTGATACTGGGAAAGACTGAGGGCAGGGAGGATAAGGGGGCAACAGAGATGAGACGGTTGAATAGCATCGTGGACTCAATGTACATGAGTTTGAGCAAACTGCGGAAGACTTTGAAGTACAGGGATGCCTGGCGTGCTGCAGTCCATGGGCTCACAAAGAGTCAGATGCAAATTAGTGTCTGAACAACAGTGATCATAGCTTACATAGAGATATTGAAATTATATCCAGTTTTCCTTACAGTATATTTCTATTTGGCACTCTGTGAACATGAATGTGGAGATAATCAACATACTTAGATTTCTTATAAGGTTTTAATAAAATAATTTTCATTTCCTAGCAAATTTTACTTTTGGTTTTTAGCGTAAGTCCCATTTAGACTGCTTAGATCAAAATGCTTGCTGTTGGCTTGTTGCCAGTGGTAAAGTACTTCATAATGGGAAACAAGAAGAAAAAAAATCAAGAAAATGAGTGACCACCTGTAACCCTGATTCTGTAAGCCTTGATTCCAGGAAGGAAAGAAATCTTTCAGAACATAGAAAATCACAGGAGCTGAGGGTCTTCACTTACCCACCACCCAGCAGCTGTTTGTTGCCTATATCTCTTCCATCTATCTGCAAAGCCTAAATGTTGGAGTTAACCACTTAATATATTGTTAATTATTAGTATGTAATTGCAAACTGGATACATCTGTACTAAGCTTTCTACTGTACAAGTTAGGATCAAGCTTATTGTCCGAACTAACATGGTCTTAGTAATGCACTTTTTCAACTTAATTAAGCTATTTGTTTTCCTCCCCAATTTATAATATTTTCAAGTTTAGCTATTTGGAATTGATTTCAAACAGATAAATATTTACACTATATAGAATATTTTTATCCACTGATACTTCTACCTTAGTTCCTTTTTATCATAAGCTTTTCCTTGAGGACTCAACCCTCTTGATTTGCTCCAAATATAGGTTAGTCTCCAGATGTTTTGCACTTTTTACACTAAAACAATATTTTATACTATTTAAATTTATAATGTCGCTCGCTCTTTGCTTCATAGATAGAAGTTCTGTGGGTATGTGTAATAATTAACAAAAGCGAATCAATAGAGGCTAAGAAAAGAAACTAACTTTTAATGAGCTTCTGATTATGTCATGTACTGTGCTTAATGAGGCTTATCACCTGAACCCTTGTTTGATTCACTCCATGAGGTAGGCATATTTTCCTTATTTAAGATGGAAAATTTTTCATTGGTTCCTGAATCAAGTCCTAACTGAATATTTGACTTGGCAATTTTTAAAAGACACTTAAATTATAATGTTTTCTGGTTGCTTTATCACTAAAGGAAGATTCTTTTCCTACCTAAGTAATACTTTCAATTTTTACCTGTTGCTTTATCAGTTAATTATTAAAATTAATTTTTCTTTTAAAAATTGCATTCTTGCTTAGTCTCAGGCAAATTTTTTAAAATATAAATTTATTTATTTTTATTGGAGGTTAATTACTTTACAATATTATATTGGTTTTGCCATACATCAACATGTATCTGACACAGGTATACACGTGTTCCCCATCCTGAACCCCTCTCCCTCCTCCCTCCCCATACCATCCCTCTGGACCATCTCAGTGCACCAGCCCCAAGCATCCAGTATCATACATTGAACCTGGACTGGTGACTCATTTCATATATGATATTATACATGTTACAATGCCATTCTCCCAAATCATCCCACTCTCTCCCTCTCCCACAGAGTCCAAAAGACTGTTCTTTACATCTGTGTCTCTTTTGCTGTCTTGCAAACAGGGTTATCGTTACCATCTTTCTAAATTCCATATATATGTGTTAGTATGCTGTATTGGCATTTTTCTTTCTGGCTTACTTCACTCTGTATAATAGGTTCCAGTTTCATCCACCTCATTAGAACTGATTCAAATGTATTCTTTTTAATGGCAGAGTAATACTCCATTGTGTATATGTACCACAGCTTTCTTATCCATTCATCTGCTGATGGACAGCTAGGTTGCTCCCATGTCCTGGCTATTATAAACAGTGCTGTGATGAACATTGGGGTACACGTGTCTTAAAGGGTAATTCATCATACTTTATTTTCCATTATTGTTTTCACCCTCCAGCACCAAACTAATTTGTTCAAAAGAAATGTATATATCAACTCTAGCTTTCTATGAAGAAATGCCCCCATCATTAGGTCACAAGAGAGACAGATTTATATTTCTTAAGTCCACATATGAAGTGAATAGAAGCTTAATTATGTGTAGTAGCTCTGGGAATAAAGAAACATGAGGAATAATACACATTCAAAGATTATTACTCAAATGAGAAAAATGTATAGTGTGCATGATATTTCAACATGCTTTATCTCTTCATTCTTAAGGTCTGAAGTAGATATTGTTATAGTCAATATTCCTTTCTCTCATCCACCCCACTTTATCTTCTAATTCCACATACCATTAATCCTTTCATTCTGCAGCTGCTTCACAATGTGTTTACTCATGTTATTAATTTCTGTTGCCATGAATTCAAGTATCTATTTGCATAAGCAGTTGCACTGTAGGATTTTCAGGTCCCTAAGACTGTCTTACGTGTGCTCAGAACTTATTCCACAGTGGTCATTCAATATATATTGAGTTGAAATGAGTTTCAAAGATCAAGAAACTGAGCTTAACAAAGAAAAAAACACTTGTTAGATGATGGTGCTAAACAGTAGACTCAGATGTTCTGATTTCTAATTTCAGTTTCCTACTTTAGTTTTGATGCTTTCTATTTTGCTTTAATAAATTTCAGTGACCAAACCTTTCATGACATGATCAGGCAACGTTTCTTCTTAGTCATACTCAGGTGTCCTGTCACTAATCACCACTGTTAAACTGTTTGGGCTTGTAATTATTCAGTTCCTTAGATCAGAGGTCCCCAGCCACCTGACCTAATGCCTAATGATCTGAGGTGGAGCTAATGTAATAATACTAGAAATAAAGTGCACGATACATGTAATGCACTTGAATCATCCCCAAAGTGTCCCCTACCCCAAGTGTGAAAAAATTTTCTTCCACAAAACTGGTCTCTAGTGCCAAAAAATGTTGGGTATAACTGCTTAGATAATTTTCCTGTTAAGAAGATAAAATTATATATATTTTTGTACATAAAAATCCATTCTGTTTGGAATATTTAAAAATTACATGTGAATACATGTAAGATTCTCTAAATTTTAGAGAAATTTGCAGAGAAACTTTTATTGGCGTGCAGTTTATCTTATATTGAAACCAATAGGTAGTTTAGAATATAATTAGAATAATAGCTGAATTGTACAAAGCATAGTTATAACACTTTTCTTCTTAATAACGTTAGAAGTTTAATGGAGTTCTTGTAAATCATCTAATTTGGTACTTATGAATGTAAGCAATCTTGGTAAAATGACACACTTCCTTTCAAGGACCCCAAATAAGACAGTAGAGGAGGAGGTAAGAAGAATATGGCTACGATCATTTTACCTGCATGACAACTGTTATTTAAGCAGCACTGACATATAGATGACCTCTGCTGTATCCCCACTACTTTTGAACTCTAATGATTGTGACTCATAGTCTTCAATGGCAGATCTTTCCCTATTTGGACAACTCTTACTAGAAGCCATGTTATATTGAAATGTGAAATTCTTGTAATGTCTATCTCATGATTTTCAGTGTTCCATTTAATCTCAAACAAAATAGTGTCATCTTTCTTACATATGCCAAATGAAGGCCTTCCAAATATTGGAAAACATTCCTCATAGTCTCAGTGCCTATTACCAAGTCTCTTCTGCAGAGCAATAATTGTTCTCTTAATTATTCCTTTTAAAATAATCATAGATCTTGGCATATGCCTTTGTATCTGTTAAATTATCACTTAGTAGATGAGACTCAGCCAAAGAAAAAATATGTCAAGCTGACAAGGCAGTGAATGAGTAAAGATAACTTTTCATCTTACTAAATGAAAATATATATTTAAAAAATACTATCTGGAGGAAAAAATAAATTCACAATATAAACTAGAAAGATCTTTAAAGATTATCTCATTCCCTGATTTTATGTTGTCATTATTTATAGCATAGTGACAGAGGATTGAATTAATTACTTTCTTATTCCAGTAGTACTGTTATCAGAATTCTTTGCAAGACTGCAAGACCTTTTTCTTGCCTGGATGCAGGTAGTTACGTATGAATATGTGTATATTGAATTGCCTTTAATCCTCATTTCATACTCCCATGCATCTCCCCACATAAGCACCTGCTCAAATGTGTAAAAGTTACATCTTTTATTTTTGTGTTCTTATAAAATATAAAGTGATATTTTGTGTTTATATCCTTTTTGTAGAAGTGGTATTATGCTATAGATTTCTTACTATTTCTTACTCTTCACTCAGCACTCTGATTTTAAGCTTTGCTCAAAACTCTCAACCTTGTCTGCACAACCTTCCATGAAACATCTAGTATCTCAGACCATTGTACACCACTTGAATAAAAATTTCTGAAGGTAAGGCCAGAATATCACTATTTATTTTTAGAAAGCTCTTCAGGTGATTCTAATGTCATACTGTATTGATTCACATAGTGTTAAGTCATTATAGTACTACTGTGAAATACCTCCGACTCCCTATTACCACAAGTAACCCTGTGATGAACACTTTTCCGTAAGGTCATTTGTAACTTTAAGGCCTCCTTGTAAAGGATACTCTGTATATGTACTCAGACATGTGATGCAGGGTCATTGGTACAAATGTATTCTTTATTTGACCAATTATTTCCAACCCGTTCTCTAAAATGACCGCAACTTGTTATAGTACAACTAATAATGTGTTGTGTGTGCTAAGTTGCTTCAGTTGTATCTGACTCTTTGCGACCCTATGGACTGTAAGCTTGACAGGCTCTTCTGTCTACGGAATTCTCCAGGCAAGAATACTGGATTAGTTTGCCATACCCTCCTCCAGAGTATCTTTCTAATCCAGGGATTGAATCCCTGTCTTTTGGAGCTCTTGCCTTGCAGGTGGATTCTTTACACTGAGCCACCAGGAAGGCCCCAGTAAATTAAAATTACTGTATTGAAATTATTGTTATGTTTTGCCAAGTCATGGCATGATTAGAATTTCTAATATTTTCCAGATAAGCTAAGCATTTCCCAAGATCATGCAGTAAGAAAACTGCAGAAATACAATTTGAGTTGAAATAGTCTTGGCTCTAAACCACAGATTTTTTTAGCAAATCAAACATAATGCAATGTTTTTGTTTCAATTCTGAAATAAAATGTCAGTTATGAAATGAATTAATTCCTCTGAATTTATCAGAAATTTGATATCAGAAAATTGATGAAATTTGCTGTGTCTTTCAAATTATATATCCTGCTATTTTATATTACTGTGACTGTTTCATGGGATGCTGTATAGTATCTATGTATCTATGAGTCTGTGTTTCTGTTTATCTAAAACTGAGTCTAGTAGTGATCATGAGAAACTAAATACGATCCTTCAACAGTTAAAGAGGTGAAAAGTGCATATTAGTTTTCTATTGCTACATGACCAAACACCACAAACAGTAGCTTAAAATCACAAGAAACTTTTTTCTCAGAGTATGAGTCATGAATTTGCACATGGCTTATCTGGATCCTCTGCTCAGGGTCACATCATGCCAAAATAATTGTCAAGGGCTGCAATTTCATCTTCCAAGGTGACTGGTTGTCTATATAATTCAGTTCCTTGCAGTTTAGAACCAAGGTTCTCAAATCCTAGAGGATGCTCATCATTCTCTGCCATTGGCATTCTCCTCAGCATGGCAGGTTGCTTCTTCATGGTCAATAGGAGAGCACCTGCTGCTGCTTAGACTCTTCATCTCTTCTAAGAGCTCAGCTAATTAGATCAGGCACATCAAGGATATGCTCCCTTGTGATTAGTTCAACATCAACTACCTGGGAATCATTATTACTTCTTCAAAGCCTTTCTATTCTGCCATAGAACACAGAATAATAACCTAAGTGATAACCTATTGTATTTGCAGGCTTTCCCTGTGCTCAAGGGGAGGAGATTATACCAGAATTGTAAACCAATACAGAATATTCTAAAAGTGGGAAACATTTTTCTATTTTGTTTGTTATTGTAGCCATAGATGATGGCCTATTATGATACTATCAGTGCATATTTGTTGGATGAATGAATCGAAGAGCCTCAGTAAAGCATGGTGATTTTGCAATTACTGTGAGAGTATTTATTGCTCAAAAAATTTCATCTTTACCCAGTGCTTTCAGAGTGTTACATACAGAATATTAAACCTGTTAGGAGGTAGCAGTGTTCTTCTAATCTACTAATGAGTTCTGACTGAATCCTAAATTTTTGGCTTAGATTTTATATTGACACACATTTACTATCAATTCAGAGCACAGATGGTACCACAGCTGTTACAACTTGGAGACTCTAGGACACTTTAAGGGATAACATATGGAAAAGCTCATGTTATATTTGAAGGAGTTCCCTCCCTCATAAATTGTTAAATTAGGTCTTTGGGAAATATGTTATTTTCATTCTTTAGCCTAGCATTACACTGTATATGCAAAATTAGGAAGTCAACAGATACCTGGAATAACAGGCAAGTTTGCCTTGGAATACAAAATTAAACAGGGCTAAGGCTAACAGTTTTGCTAAGAGAACACACTGGTCGTAGGAAACACCCTCTTGTGAAAACACAAAAGATGACTCTACACATGGGTATCACCAGATGGTCAATATAGAAATCAGATTGATTATATTCTTTACAGCCAAAAATGGAGCTCTATACAGGTAGCAAAAATAAGACTGGGAGCTGACTATGGCTCAGATCATAACCTCTTTCTTGCCAAATTCAAACTTAAATTGAAGAAAGTAGGGAAAAACACTGGACCATTCAGTTATGACCTGAATCAAATCCCTTATGATTATACAGTGGAAGAGACAAATAGATTCAAGGGATTAGATCTGATAGACAGAGTCCTTGAAGAATTATGGACGGAGGTTCGGGACATTGTATAGGAAATAGTGATTAAGATCATCCCCAATAAAAAGAAATGCAAAAAGGTAAAATGGTTGTCTGAGGGGGCCTTACAAGTAGCTGAGAAAAGAAGAGATGCATAAGACAAAGGAAAAAATGAAAGATATATTCATCTGAATGCAGAATTCCAAAGAATAGCAAGGAGAGATAAGCTTTCCTCAGTGATCAATGCACAGAAATTGAGGAAAACAATAGAATGGGAATGACTAGAGATCTCTTCCGGAGAAGACAATGGCACCCCACTCCAGTACTCTTGCCTGGAAAATCCCATGGATGGAGAAGCCTGGTAGGCTGCAGTCCCTGGGGTCGCTAAGAGTCGGGCATGACTGAGCGACTTCACTTTCACTTTTCACTTTCATGCGTTGGAGAAGGAAATGGCAACCCACTCCAGTATTCTTGCCTGGAGAATCTCAGGGGCAAAGGAGCCTAGTGGGCTGCTGTCTATGGGGTTGCACAGAGTCGGACACGACTGAAGTGACTTAGCAGAGATCTCTTCAAGAAAATTAGAGATACCAAGGGAACATTTCATGCAATGATGGGCACAATAAAGGACAGAAATGATACGGAACTAGAAAAAGCAGAAGATATTAATAAAAGGTGGTAGTAACTCACAGGAGAACTATATGAAAAAAAGACCTTAATGACCCAGATAACCACGACAGTGTGATCATTCACCTAGAGCCAGACATCCTAGAATGTGAAGTCAAGTGGGTCTTAGGAAGCATCACTACAAAGCAACTGGAAGCTATGGAATTCTAGTTGAGCTATTTCAAATCCTCTAAAATGATACTGTGAAAGTGCTGCACTCAATATGCCAGCAAATTTAGAAAACCCAGCAGTGGCCACAGGACTGGAAAAGGTCAGTTTTCATTCCAGTCCCAAAGAAAGGCAATGCCAAAGAATGTTTAGACTACCACACAGTTGCACTCATCTCACACTGGCAAAGTAATGCTCAAAATTCTCCAAGCTAGGGTTCAACAATATGTGAACCAAAACTTCCAGATGTTCAAGCTGGATTTAGAGAAGGCACAGGAATCAGAGATCAAATTGCCAAAATCCACTGGATCATCAAAAAAGCAAGAGACTTCCAGATAAATATCTATGTCTGCCTTACTGACTATGCCAAAGCCTTTGACTGTGCATCACAACAAACTGTGGAAAAATCTCAAAGAGATGGGAATACCAAATGAGCTTACCTGCCTCCTGAGAAATCTATATCCAGGTCAAAAAGCAACAGTTAGAACCGGATGTGGAACATCAGACTGGTTCCAAATTTGGAAAGGAGTATATCAAGACTGTTTATTGTCACCCTGTATATTTAACTTATATGCAGAGTATTTTATGCAAAATGCTGGGCTGGATGAATCACAAGCTGGAATCAAGATTGTCAGGAGAAATATCAATATCTTCAGACATACAGATGATAACCACCCTACTGGCAGAACGTGAAGAGGAACTAGAGAGCCTGTTGATGAAAGTGAAAGAGAAGAGTGAAAAATCTGGCTTAAAACTCAACATTCAAAAAATGAAAGTCATGGCATATAATCCTATCATCTCATGGCAAATAGTTGGGGAAACAATGGAAACAGTGAGAGACTTTATTTTCTTGGGCTCCAAAATCACTGCAGATGTTGACCGAGCCATGAAATTAAAAGACAGTTGCCTTGAAAGAAAAGCTATGATCAACCTAGACAGCATATTAAAAAGCAAAGACATTACTTTGCCAAAAAAGGTCCATCTCATCAAGGCTATGTTTTTTCAAGTAGTCATGTATGGATGTGATAGTTGGACTTTCTAATGAATATTGAGGACTGATGCTTAAGCTGATCCCAAGTAGTTTGGCCACCTGATGCTATGAACTGACTCATCGGAAAAGACCCTGATGTTGGGAAAGATTGAAAGCAGGATAAGGGGACAACAGAGGCTGAGATGGTTGGATGGCATCCCTGACTAGATGGACATGAGTTTGAGCAAGCTCTAGGAATGATGACAGGAGAGCCTGAAGTGCTGCAGTCCATGGGGTCACAAAGAGTCAGACACAACTAATCAACTGAACTGAACACCATGAATAGTCACAGGACATGGGTTAGATTATTTTTTCACAATGAGACTGTGGAAAACATTTAAATTATTTCTCTGGGGAAAAATATTTTTAGACTTTGAAAATTACATACAATTGCATACAATTCAAGGTGGCAAAAAAATGTTCTTTGCTTTAAATGAATGACTTGAATTTGATTAGCACTACCTTGGACAGGAATTTTGGATTTTTCTACAAGCATTGTGATTTTAGATGTGGAAGAATTGATTATAAAACAGAGCTGTGTAAATACATAGTAAGGTAACAGTGAGGGAAGGCACTGAACTGAAAGATAAGGATGCAGGCCACAAGTCCTGTATTTGGAATTTTGGTGATGTTATCAGTCAGTCAGTTCAGTTGCTCAGTCATGTCCGATTCTTTGTGACCACTTGGACTGCAGCACGCCAGGCCTCCCTGCCCATCACCAACACCCAGAGTTTACTCAAACTATGCCTACTGAATTGGTGATGCCATCCAACCATCTCATTCTCTGTTGTCCCTTTCTCCTCCCACCTTCAGTCTTTCCCAGCATCACAATTTTTTCAAATTAGTCAGTTCTTTGCATCATGTGGCCAAAGTTTTGCAGTTTCAGCTTCAACATCAATCCTTCCAGTGACTATTCAGGACTGATTTCCTTTGTGATGGACTGATTGGATCTCTTTGCAGTCCAAGGGACTCTCAAGAGTCTTCTCGAACACTACAGTTCAAAAGCATCAATTTTTCAGCACTCAGCTTTCTTTATGTGATGTGATGTGATAAAAAGCGAACAACAAAGGATACAGAATTGTTGTAAGCATTTTCCATGTTCCAGATTTTTTTCATGTTGTAAAAGATTATATTGAGTGTAGAATTTTTGACTTTTCTCTCTCTAAGTTTCATCACTCAAGCTCTGAAATGTCAACCTGCCCCTCAGAAGATTTTGATTCAGTAATATACACATATTCAAGATTTATGCCGTGCATCAACAGAGATGGTTAAATATTATGTATATGAAATCATTGCTAATTCATGCATAGATCTTCAGAGAAGTGTAATTCACCTAAAAGCTAAGCATCATGTGAGAACTTCATGTCCATTTAGCTTTAATTCTTTTTTATTTTGCTTCTGCACAACAAAGGAAACTAAAAGAAAATTCCCTCTTCAGAATGGGAGAAAATAATAGCAAATGAAGCAACTGACAAACAACTGATCTCAAAAATATACAAGCAACTCATGCAGCTCAATTCCAGAAAAATTAATGACCTAATCAAAAAATGGGCCAAAGAACTAAATAGACATTTCTCCAAAGAAGACATACAGATGGCTAACAAACACATGAAAAGATGCTCAACATCACTCATTATCAGAAAAATGCAAATCAAGACTACAGTGAGGTACCATTTCACACCAGTCAGAATGGCTGTGATCCAAAAGTCTACAAGCAATAAATGCTGGAGAGGGTGTGGAGAAAAGGGAACCCTCTTACACTGTTGGTGGGAATGTAAACTAGTACAGCCACTATGGAGAACAGTGTGGAGATTCATTAAAAAACTGGAAATAGAACTGCCTTATGACCCAGCAATCCCACTACTGAGCATACACACCGAGGAAACCAGAATTGAAAGAGACACGTGTACCCCAATGTTCAACACAGTATTGTTTATAATAGCTAGGACATGGAAGCAACCTAGTTGTCCATCAGCAGATGAATGGATAAGAAAGCTGTGGTCCATATACACAATGGAGTATTACTGAGCCATTAAAAAGAATACATTTGAATCCGTTCTAATGAGGTGTGCCAGGCTCCTCTGCCCATGGGGATTCTCCAGGCAGATGTGTATAAGAGACAGAGCATACACACCGAGGAAACCAGAATTGAAAGAGACACGTGTACCCCAATGTTCAACACAGTATTGTTTATAATAGCTAGGACATGGAAGCAACCTAGTTGTCCATCAGCAGATGAATGGATAAGAAAGCTGTGGTCCATATACACAATGGAGTATTACTGAGCCATTAAAAAGAATACATTTGAATCCGTTCTAATGAGGTGGATGAAACTGGAGCCTATTATACAGAGTGAAGTAAGCCAGAAAGAAAAACACCAATACAGCATACTAACACATATATATGGAATTTAGAAAGATGGTAATAATAACCCTGTATGCAAGACAGCAAAAGAGACACAGATGTATAGAACAGACTTTTGGACTCTGTGGGAGAGGGAGAGGGTGGGATGATTTGGGAGAATGGCACTGAAACATGTATAATATCATATAAGAAATGAATCGCCAGTCTAGGTTCAATGCAGGATACAGGATCCTTGGGGCTGGTGCACTGGGATGACCCAGAGAGATGATATGGGGAGGGAGGAGGGAGGCAGGTTCAGGATTGGGAACTCATGTACACCCGTGGTGGATTCATGTTGATGTATGGCAAAACCAATACAGTATTGTAAAGTAAAATAAAGTAAAATTAAAAAAAATGAATTTATTTTAATAAAGTTAAAATTTACTAGTTTATAACATGCATGAAGAAATTAATAGAACTTTGTTTTTGTTTCCTTTTCAAATGACTGCTAGGGGGTAGTCAGATAAATATACAATTAAAATAATTATACAGAAGCTACAGTTCCAGTTGTTGTAAGGGCTCTGAGGAAATGATGCAGTGTTCTATGAGAGGATATAAAAGATGCTAAGAACTAGAGAAAGCAACCCAAGGGAATGATGTTCAGGTTCAGTGTGAGGAATAAGTGAAGCCAATATTGCAAAAGGCTGCAAAAAGCATAAGAAGGGTGATAAAAGATTTTAAGCAGTTGGAACAACATGGTCAAAGACAAGATGAATTTGGTACTTTTGAGGAACTAAAAAAAAAAAACAACAGCTGTGCATTGGGAAAATAGTAAATGAGAGAAAGTAGAGTGAAAAATGTGGATATCAAATCATTTGTAAATAAGACTGCTGTAGGACATTGTAAGCTGGTTAAAAGTTTTTAACTTTGTCCTATGCAGAATGAGAATTAACTAAATACTTTGGGATAACAACGTGTTGGTGTTGTGTGATGGAATGAAACTTGCATTTTCAAAGATTCTAGTGACCAAAGATACATGGGAGTAGTGATTGAGAAGAAGTTATTGTAGTGGTCCAGGGAAAACATACCGGTCGCATGAGCAAGGGTACTCAGAGAGATAGGGACATGCTACAGCTGATATATATATTTGGGAGGAGAATTAATAGTATTCAAAAATTTTTAAATCAGTGGAAGTGTGGATGAGTGAGGAAGAGTTATCAAACGAGAATAGAGGTGAGGGAAGCTTCCTGTACATTGACATGAATGATGCAAGAAAATATATTTGAACTGGTAAATGCAAAATACTTTTGTATATTTTAATTTTGAGATACTTTAAAGATATCTAAGTGGCAAATTTACAAAACAGAGTAATGTAATTTTATATGGATCTGGAGCTCAGAATACAGAAGTATGAGCTGAAGTTATAATCTTGGAGATCTTTGATATATAAATGTTAGAAAGAATGGAATGTGAAGAGGAGCATGTCCAAAAATATATCCAGAGGCACTAAGGAGTATAAGATCAACAATAGTCAGGAAATCCAAGAAATGAGAAATATAAGAAGCTCCCAGAGATGTAAGAAATATTGTGATATGAAAATAGAGTATTTTGAGAAGAAAGGTTTGCCAACTATCAGGTTGTTTTTTTTTTTTTTTTTTCAG
>SJYX01020051.1:74007-89984 GCA_006410675.1 Oreotragus oreotragus
GTTTTTTTTTTTTTTTTTTTTTTTTCAGGTTGTTAAGGTTAATTTCTATAATTAGAAAAATGAGGCCACAGAACCTTTAATGCAGCTTAGGGTTTTGAGTACAAAGTCTAAGCTTATTATTCTTTATTCCCACCACTTTTAGAGCTTGATAAATGGTTATTAGACTAAACTGTAAAAACAATTTATAGTCAGAAAGCTTCTCCTCAAATCTTTTATTTCTATGTAAGTAAAAGTACTAGCATATGCTTCCTTTTAGCTTATTTATTTATTAGCAAATGATTTTAATCATGCTGAAATATTCACAATTAACAAACAGGCCATAAGATCTATAATGTTTAATGTTGTATTGTATGATGTAATTAAACACTACAGTTGTACACAGTGCAAGTGCTCAATTATGAATATCATCTTTTAAGTATAGTAAGCCCAATTTAGTTCTCACTTAATTTCACAGTGATTCTGACCCTGGCTGATTTTCATTATACATGAATTTCTTTTGCCATCAGGCAGGGAACACGTTTTATTCTCTATAACTCAGTATTTCTCAAGAATTACAGACTATATTTAATAATATTTTTAATGATCATAATAATGGTTTGCAATTAAATATTTTTATATCACCAAATAAATATATCCATATATATAGCTGGTATAAATAAATGACATCAATTGGCTTGCTGTAACGTTTTGAAATGTCTAAATATTCTTTTATGAAATTGAAAAAAGTAACTATAAGTCTTTTATTGTTACAATTATTATTAATACTATTATTATTATTTTACCAACACTAATTTATTGTCCTGGCTTGCATTTTTTCTCTATAATGGCTTCTGTTTTTACCTTTGCTGATCCATATTCTTTGCCTTCTTGCAAATGTTGAATAAAATATATCTGCTCTTAGAAATTATTCAAATTGATCCTTAATCCTGACATTAATTATTTCACTGATTATGTACTCAGGTTAGGCTTTTTAAAATGTATAGAACTGTTAAGTAAATCAAATGACTTGTTAGTAAATTAGAGTGTATGTACTGTATGCTTGACACTCTTCTTACTTTGTCAGCACTGCTGAGATGCAAGGCTCCAGAGTGTACAATTTATAGTACAGGTGAATAGAGTACTGGAGAAGGAAATGGCAACCCACTCCAGTGGCAAGAACCCAGTGTTCTTGCCTAGAGAATCCCAGGGATGGCAGAGCCTGGTGTGCTGCTATCTATGGGGTCACACACAGTCGGACATGACTGAAGCAACTTAGCAGCAGCAGCAGCAGCAGTACTACGTTACCTCCTATCACCAATGTAACAAGTAGTTTCTTTCAGGTTACTAAATACCATGTATGCTAATTTTTCTATTCTTGAATTGTTGTTGGTCAGCTGCTAAGCTGTGTCCAACTCTCTGTTACTCCATGGAATGGACTGCAGCACACCAGGCTCCCTATTCCTTCACCATAGATTTGACCATACAGACCTTTGCTGGCAAAGTGATGTCTTGTTGTTCAGTAACTCAGTCATGTCTGGCTCTGTGATCCTACAGACTTCAGCACTTCAGGCTTCCCTGTCCTTCACCATCTCCCAGACCTTGCTTAAACTCATGTGGCCTTCCAACCATCTCATGCTCTGTTGTCCCCTTCTCCTCCTGTCTTCTATCTTTCCCATCATCAGAATCTTTTCTGAGTTTTCTCTCTGCATCAGGTGGTCAAACTATTGGAGCTTCAGTTTCAGCATCAGTCAGTTAATCACCAAATTAATAATCAGGGTTGATTTTGTTTAGAATTGACTGGTTTGATCTCATTTGAGTCCAAGGAGCTCATATATTCTTGAATGTTGTGTTGTGCTGTGCTTAGTTACTCAGTCATGTCTGACTCTTTGTGATCCCATGGACTGTCCCACCAGGCTCCTCTGCCCATGGGGATTCTCCAGGCAAGAATACTAAAGTGGGTTGCCATGCCCTCCTCCAGGGGCTCTTCCCAACCCAGGGATCGAACCCAGGTCTCCTGCATTGCAGGTGGATTCTTTATCATCTGAGCCACCAGGTAAGCCCAAGAATACTTGAGTGGGTAGCCTATCCCTTCTCCAGGGGAGTTTCCCAACCTAGGAATCAAACCGGGGTCTCCTGCATTGCAGGCAGAATTTTTATCAGCTGAGCTACCAGGGAGGCCCCCATATTCTTGAATACTTGGCTGTAAAAAAATACAATCAACTCTCATTGTAATGGTTTTTGGCCCTTCATTTTCTATGCACTAATATATTTCTGACTTTTTAGTCAATTTTTATTTTACTTTAAATGAACCAAAGTATGAATACCATAATATATTTCCATTCTATACAATTTCTTAGATTCTTTCATTGAGAAATAAAAGCAGTGTGTCTCCTTATAGAATATTTGGCCATAATGTTATGATATTAAGTACCTAGCCTGTGTTGCATACTAGGTTTTTAAATGCTGGGAAAGATTGAAGGCAGGAGGAAAAGGGGATGACAGGGGATGAGATGGCATCAGTGACTTGATGGACATGAGTCTGAATAAGCTCTGGAAGTTGGTGATGAATGGGGAAGCCTGGCCTGCTGCAGTCCATGGGGTCGAAAAGAGTCGAACACAACTGAGCAACTGAATTGAATTATGTTAAATACATGCTGGTTGAAAGAATGACTAAATTAAGTATTATAGTGAAAAGACAACATTATTATAGATGCGGTGTGTCTGAATTCTGTCCTACTAACTGTGCCTGTGTGACCAAAAGCACTTTACTTTATATTTTTTGGGCTTCCCTGGTGGCTCAGAGGTTAAAGTGCCTGCCTGCAGTGCAGGAGACCTAGGTTCAGTCCCTGAGTTGGGAAGATCCCCTGGAGAAGGAAATGGCAATCCACTCCAGGACTATTGCCTGGAAAATCCCATGGACAGAGGAGCCTGGTAGGCTACGGTCCATGGGGTCACAAAGAGTTGGACACGACTGAACGACTTCACTTATATTTTTTGGATAGCATTATAATCAGTAAAGTTAGGATATTCATTTATTTGTTTAGCAAATTATGTACCTCCTCTGAGCCATGAACTATTCTATGTCTAGAAACTGGACATCTAAGGTGAACAAAACAAATAAAGTAGATGATTTATTGAGATTCACATTCTAGTCAGAAGAAAAACTGGCAATTAATAAATAAATAAAAATACAGTATTTTGGATTTCATTTATCCATTTCAAAAGGATTTATTAAGCAACTGTGTGCAGATATACCAGTATACTTTTGGGTTGGGTACCAGTATGCATGGGCATCCCAGGTGGTGTTAGTGGTAACAACCCTGCCTGCCTGTGCAGGAAATGTAAAAGACATGTATGTGTTCTATCCCTGGGTCAGGAAATTCCCCTGGAGGAGGGCATGGCAACCTACCTCAGTATTCTAGCCTGGAGAACCTTCTGGACAGAGGAGCCTAGCAGGCAACACTACATAGGGTCTCAATGAGTCAGTCTCAACTGAAGTGACACAGCCCAGCACAGCACACCAAGATGATTAAGATAATATGATTGCTCTCAATCAGGTTTATTTTGGTAGGAAATGTGTTTCCAAAATTACAGTATTTAACAGTAAAAGCTTATGTGATAACAGTAAAGACAAAAGTTTGGGGAATCAGGAAGGAAGGAGACAACTCCATTTGAAATATGGCCACATGATTTCATATTTCCTTGTAATAGTAAGATACTAAAATATAATAATCAATATTTTTGATTGACATTCGCACAGATATTCAAAAGACTTTTGTCAAAATTATCATAAAGGAAGTGTAAAATAGGCCCATAATATATTTTGCAAGGCCACCAGATCCTAGAAACCTCAGATTGTATTCTATCTCATTTGGTTAAGGACCTAGTCTTTACCTTGAACCTTAAATTTGATCTTTAGATTTTTACATTGTCCTGTTATTTCTCTGGTCCATCTCTTATCACTTGTGCATCACAGTCCATCCAGGCCATCCTAACTAGCTTTCACAATACCACTTGCTAAAGAGACTGTCTTTTCTCCATTGTGTATTCTTGTCTCCTTGTCAGAGGTTAATTGACCACAGATTTGTGGGTTTATTTCTGGGCTCTCTATTCTGTTCCATCGATCCATACATCTGTTTTTGTGCCAGTACTATACTGTTTCTATTACAATAGCTTTGTAGCATTGTCTGAAGTCTGGGAGGGTTATGCCTCTTACTTATTTTTTTTAATCTCAGGATTGCTTTGGCAACCTTTTATGGTTATATATAAATTTTAAGATTATTTGTTTTAGTCCTGTGAAAAATATCATGGGTAATTTGATAAGGATCACATTTATTTTTCTTTCCATTTCTGATATTTCATTATTCATTTCTGATACTTAATCAAATTTCATTCTGATATTTCTGCAATGCAACAGATTTCTGTATGTTAATCTTGTGTCCTGCTACCTTGCTAAATTCATTTATCAGTTCTAGTAGGTTTTGTGTGGAGACTTTAGGGTTTTTTATGTATGGAACCTTGTCTTCTGCATATAATGACAATTTTACATCTTCCCTTCTAATTTGGATACTTTTTCTTATTATTCTTTGATGGCCGTGGCTAGATATTCCAATATTTTGTTGAATGGAAGTGGTGAGAGTGGACATCCTTGTCTTTTTCCAGATTTTATTAATAGCAGGAAGTAGTTTTACATTGTTGAGTGATATATTGGCTATGAATATTTCATAAATAGCCTTTATTATGTTGATATATGTACCTTCTATATTCATTTTGATAGTTTTATCCTGAATGGATGTTGAATTTTATCGAATACTTTTTATGCATCTGCTGAGATCATCATGTGGTTTTTGTCTTTCCTTTTGTTGATGTGGTGTTTCACATGGATTGATTTGCATATGGTGAAACATCCTTGTGACCTTGGGGTGAATCCAACTTGATCGTGGTGTATGATCTGTTTTATGTGTTATTGGATTCAGTTTGCTAATATTTTGTTGAGATATTTTGCACCTCACAGATACTGGCATGCAGTTTTCTGTCTTCATGTTATGTTTGTTTGATTATGGTATCAGGTTGATGGTGGCTTCATAAAATGACTTTGGGAGTGTTCCCTCCTCTCCAGTCTTTTTGAACCATGTGAAAATGATTAGCATATTCTTTTTTGTGTGTTTGGTAACATTCTGCAGTGAAGCCATCCATCCCTGAATTTTGTTTGCAGGTTTTTTTCTTTTTTTAATTACAGGTTCTATTTCACTCGCAAAGGTCAATCTGTTCAAATGATCTTTTTCGCCTTGATCCAGTTTTGCTGAGCTGTATGTTTTTAGAAGTGTGTCCATTTTTTTCTAGGTCATCCAATTTGTTGGCATGTAATTGTTCATAGTATATATATATATTTTTTTTTTGTTTGTTTGTTTGTTTTGGTATTCCTGTGGTATAAATTGATATTTCTCCTCTTTCATTCTTCTTTTCTTTATTCAGGTATACTCTCTTTTCTTCTTGATGAGCCTGGCCAGAGGTTTGTTGATTTTGTTTACCCTTTCAAAGAAACAGATCTTTGTTTTATTGATTTTTTTAAATTGTTTTTTCTTTTTAATCCCTATTTTATTTATTTTCCCTCCTGATCCTTTCTATATTTCTTTGTGCTGACTTTAGGTTTCGTTTCCCCTTTTTTCCTTTGGAATTCTTTTAGGTGGTAGGTTAAGTTGTTTATTTGAGGTTTTTCTTATTTTTTGAGGATGGCCTGTATCACATGAACTTTCCTTTACCAACTGCTTTTGTTGCATCCCATAGATTTGTATGGTTATGTAGTCATTGTCTTTTTTCTCAAGATATTTTAAAATTTATTTGATTTCATCATTGACTCACTGATTATTTTAGTAGCATGTTGTTCATCTGCCATGTAATTGTTCGCTGTTGTTTTTTGGTTTTTGTTTTACTTTCTGTCATTGATTTCTAATTTCCTGCCATTGTGGTCAGAAAAGATGCTTGAATGATTCCTGTCTTTTTAAATTTGTTGAGGCTTGTTCTTGGGCTTCCCTGGTGGCTCAGAGGGTAAAGCATCTGCCTGCAATCCAGGAGACCTGGGTTCGGTCCCTGGGTCAGGAAGATCCCCTGGAAAAGGAAATGGCAACCTACTCCAGTACTCTTGCCTGGAAAATCCCATAGACAGAGAAGCCTGGTAGACTACAGTCCATGGGATCGCANGCATCTGCCTGCAATCCAGGAGACCTGGGTTCGGTCCCTGGGTCAGGAAGATCCCCTGGAAAAGGAAATGGCAACCTACTCCAGTACTCTTGCCTGGAAAATCCCATAGACAGAGAAGCCTGGTAGACTACAGTCCATGGGATCGCAAAGAGTCAGACACGACTGAGCAACTTCACTTAAGTCACTTAAGTCTGTGTCCTGGTTGATGGTCTGTTCTAGAGAATGTTACATATGTACTTGAAAGGAATATGTTTTCTCATTTTTTTGGAATACAGTTTCCTGAAAATATCAACTAAGTTCAACTGCAAAGATCTTTATTGCCTTATTGATGTTCTGTTTGCAATATATATCCATTGATGTGAGTGGGTTGTGTATTCCTGTCAGTTTCTCCCTTTATGTCTCAGTCTTTGTTTTATGTATTTATGTGTTCCTATATTGGTTGTAAATATGTTAATGAATATTCTCTTTGTGTTTTGATTCTTTTGTCATTATATAATGTATTTATTTACCTTACTTTATAGCCTTTGTTTTAAAGTGTTTTGTATGATTTGAATATTGTTACCCCCACTTTTTTGTCATTTCTGCTTACATGAAATATCTTTTTTCTGTCCCCTCACTTTCAATCTGTGTGTGTCCTTTGCCTTAATGTGGGTCTTTTGTAGATGCCATATTGTAACCTCTCTTTTGTTTTCCCAAGTGCCACTCTGTGTTTTTCAGCTGGAGCATTCAGTCCATTAACGTTTAGGATAATTGTTGATAGATATACATTTATTGCCATTTTAAACTTTATTTTCCAGTGGATTTTTGTATTTCTTCTTTGTTCCTTTGTAATTTTTCCTTTTGTGATTTGATGATTTTAATTGTATTATGCTTCTTTTCTTTTTGGTTTTTGTGAATCTATTATATTCTTATTGTTATTATTTTTACTTTATAGTTATCCTGTCTTTCAATTATGTTAACCCATTACTATATATACTTGCTTTACATGGGTAATCATAAAGCTTAACACACTCCAGAAAAAGGAAAATTTACATTTCTTTCTTCTCCTTGCCCACATTTTATGATTTTCATGCCCTGTATTGCATCTTTTTGTTTTTCCTTTTACAGTTCATCATAATTACTGTTGCTGTCACAAAATTTTTTATTTTTAAAAAATCTGTGTACTTGCTTATTTAAGTGATATCCCTTCCAATTGCGATTTTTTCCTTTCTTGTGAATTCTTGCTTCTTTTCTATTTAGAGAAGTCTTTCAATATTTCTTTTAGGTTAGGCTTAGTATTGCTGTATTCTTTTAGTTTTTGCTTGTCTGAGAAATTCTCTCTTCTTTTATTCCAAATGGTAATCTTGCTGGGTAGAGTATCCTAGGTTGCAGATGTTTCACTTCCAGGACTTTGATTAGATCTTGCCATTCACTTTTGTCTTGCATCTTTTCTATAGCCTTATGGGGGTTACTTCGTAATTAACTCTTTTTCTCTTGCTGTCTTTAGAATCCTCTTTTGGTGTTTAATTTTTACCATTTTAATAGTAATATGTCTTGATGTAAGTATGTTTTGAGTTTATCTTGTTTGGGACCCTCTGTGCTTCCTGTACCTGTATATCTGTTTCCTTCTTTAGGCTTGGGAAATCTTCAGCCACAGTTTATTCAAGCATTTCTTCAATCCTCTTTTCTGATTTTTCCCCTTTGGAGGTCCCTGTTATGCCTGGATTGTGACATTTCTATGTCACAGTCCCCAAAGTGTCATGTATTGCTTTCATACTTTAAAATTTGTCTTTCTGTCTGCCATTCTGATTATGTAATTTCCATTATTCTATCTTCAAGATCATTTTTTGTCATTTTTCAGCATTATGAATTTTGGTGTTGATTTCCTTTAGCTTAGCTTTCTTCTCAACAAATGAGTTTTCTAATTTTAATTGGCTCCTCTTTATTTTTTCTAGTTATTTTTACAGTAATCTCCATTTCTGTCCATAGGTTTTCTTAATTCCTTCAGTAATTTCATTACCTCCTTTTTGAACTTGGGATCTGATAGAATGAAGATATTTGTTTCATTGTTTGTCCTTTCAGGGAAATTCTCTTAATGTAATTGTAAATGGTTCTTCTGCTTCTTCAATTTACTTATCTCTCTCTGACTCTATGAGTTTAATAGAAGTATTTATCTCCTATGGTCCCTATGTAGGAGTGTCCCTGTATAGCCTTTGTGAGTCTAATATTTTTGATAAGAGGTTTGTTTTTAGTATTGTTGCCTGCCACATCTTTTCTCAGTTGTGTGGACCATTATCCCTTTGATGGGAATGTAACTGTTGTTGTGGTAACCCGAATATGCATTGATAGTTGAGTTGGGCCTCTTCTTTGTTCTGTGGTTGTCACTACCCTCTCAAAACATGGTCTGCGCTATCAAGGCAGTTGTTGGAGTCAATGCCCTCAAATCTATTTCTGAACTGTAGTGTGAGGTAGGCAGGACTGAAGTGCTCACACTAGAAGAGGAGCCACTGAGTATTCCTTTGCAGGAGCTATCCACCAGGAAGTGCACTCTGTGGTGTTACCTATCATATGTGCAGGCTCACGAAGTACAATATTTCTGGCATTGCCTTTGTCCAGGACCTCAGCCATAGGAACTTAGAGACTAGGCCAGAGAGTCTTTCAGGAAATGTACTCATAAAGATGGTAGCAAAGAATCATTGGTAGAGAACCACTGAGGTCAGGCACTGGAACTGCCATAGCTGTGCACCTGTGGAGGCCTGTAGGAGCTAGTGTGTCAGCCCAGGCTGCAGCCCAGCATCTGCGTGGGCACTCACAGAGCTTGTAGTTGTTATTGCCAGACATACTCCAGCCATGAAAGTACCAGTAATCCACTCAGATGCACAACAGGACATCCAAATTTTTTAAATTCTGCTTTTTTAAATTAAATTGCATCTTTAAGTCATTTCTTTCTTCTTGCACTTTACTATAAGCATTCATGGGAAACTAGACCACTCTGTTGACACTTTGTTAGAAATTCCCTCAGCAAAATATCAAACTTTACCACTCACAAGTTTGACCTTTCACAAAACGCTAGGATAGGAACATAAGTTAGCCAACCTCTTTGTCACTTTTAACAGATATCTCCTTTGCTCTAGTTTCCAATAATATGCTTCTCAGTTCTTTGAGACCTCCTCAAAATGGTGTTTACTGTCCATATTTCTCTCAACATATTCTGTTCACAACCATTTTTATATTCTAAGAAGACTAAGGCTTTCTCCATAACTCTACTTCTCCTAATTTCTCACTAGGATTTCTTTTAATAATTTGCTCATGGCAATGTAGAACATTTTCCATCATGTACACAAGACCTGTTTCAACTTCTGTGTATTCCAAAACCACTTCTGTATTTTTAGCTATATGTTATAGCAGTACCAGCTTTCTGTTTTAGCCTCAATAAAATACTACAGGCAGAGTACTTTAAGCAGTAAAAATGTATTGCTCACATTTGTGAAGGTTGGGAATACAAGATCAGGATACCAGCATGTTCAGTTTGGTTCAGTTTGGTTCAGTCAATCAGTCGTATCCAACTCTTTGTGACTCCACGGCCCATAGTATGCCAGGCCTCCCTGTCCAGCACCAACTCCCAAAGTTTACCCAAACTCATGTTCATTGAGTTGGTAATGCCATCCAACCATCTCATCCTCTGTCATCCCCTTCTTCTCTAGCCCTCAATCTTTCCCAGCATCAAGATCTTTTAAAATGAGTCAGCTCTTCACATCACGTGGCCAAACTATTGGAGTTTCAGCTTCAATATCAGTCCATCCAATGAACATTCAAGACTGATTTCCTTTAGGATGGATTGGTTGGACCTCCTTGCAGTCCAAGAAATTCTCAAGTGTCTTCTCCAACACCACAGTTCAAAAGCATCAATTCTTCTGTGCTCAGCTTTCTTTATAGTCCAACTCTCACATCCATACAGGACTACTGGAAAAAACATAGCCTTGACTAGATGGACCTTTGTTGGCAAAGTAATGTCTCTGCTTTTTAATATGTTGTCTAGGTTGGTCATAGCTTTTCTTCCAAGGAGTAAGCACCTTTTTATTTCATGGCTGCAGTCACCGTCTACAGTGATTTTGGAGCCCCCCAAAATAAAGTTTGCCACTGTTTCTACTGTTTCTACCTCTGTTTGCCATGAAGTGATGGGACTGGATGCCATGATCTTAGTTTTCTGAATGTTGAGCTTTAAGCCAACTTTTTCACTCTCCTCTTTCACTTTCATCAAGAAGCCCTTTAGTTCTTCTTCATTTTCTGTCATAAGGATGGTGTCATCTGCATATCTAAGGTAATTGATATTTCTCCCGGAAATCTTGATTCCAGCTTGTGCTTTATCCAGCCCAGCATTTCCATCACCTCCACTAGCTTTGTTTGTAGTGATGCTTCCTAAGCCCTACTTGACTTCACATTATGTTCAGGTTCTGGTAAAAGGCCTCTTATAGGTTGCAAGTAAAAGTGAAAGTCACTCAGTCATGTCTGACTTTTTGCCACCTCATGGACTACACAGTCCATGAAATTCTCCAGGCCACATTACTGGAGTGGGTAGCCGTTCCCTTCTCTAGGAGATCTTCCCAACCCAAGAATCTAACCCAGGTCTCCCAACATTGAAGGGAGATTCTTTACCAGCTGAACCACAAGGGAAGCCCAAGAATACTGGAGTAGGTAGCCTATCCCTTTTCTGGCAGATCTTCCGGACCTAGGAATAGAACCAGGGTCCCCTACATTTCAGGTGGATTATTTACCAACTGAGCTATGAAGAAAGTCTCTTACAGGTTGCATTCTGCCAGTTTCTTGCTGTGTCCTCACATGGTAGAAGGGATGAGCAAGCCCTCTGGGGCTTCTTCTATAAAGATATTAATCCTATTCATGAGGGCTCTGTCCTTAAGACATAATCACTTCCCAAAGGCCTCACTTTCCAATACCATACTCTTGAGAATTAGTTTTCAACTATACATTTTGTGGGGGCATTAACATTGAGATCATAACACCTTCTTTGTCACCAATCTGTTGAGAAGGGGGTGTAGCACCTCATTACTGCCAGTTAGGTTAGAAGTCATTTCTTTTTTTTTTTTAATTTATTTATTTATTTATTTATTTTTTTGTATTTATTTATTTTTTTTACACGAACTCCCAAACATGAACTTCACTTGACCTCCATCAATACCCATTTGTAGGAACTCCTTATTACTGCTGAACACTGTAGTATGGTTCCCCACTAGACTCCAGATAACCTCGGATACCTCCTTTGTTGGAATGGCAGGAGTATTTTGTTACTGCTTCCCATAGGGTCTTCAGTGACACCACAGGGGTCATTGCCTTATTATAGCTATGCTGTGGAGAAAGAGCCAACTATTTAGAAGTTCTTCTCTGACATTCTCCCAGTGGGGAGGAGGAAGGGTATCTTGTTGCTATTAGGTGGCAGTCATGTCCAGGTTTACCACATGGGTTCCTCTGAAATTTGGATGATTGTGACATTCATTATTGCTCTGTTGAGTGAAATTCCCAGTTGTCTACTTATCCTTTTTTGATAACAACCTAAGGAAGGAGCTCTAGGACTCCTTATTGCAATCTCAGGAAGGATGATGTCTAGGATCCCCATTTGTCCTTTACCTGCATAGATTGCAGAGGGGCCATAGTTTTTGTCTGTGTGTGTGTGTGTGTGTGTGTGTGTGGTTTTGGCTCTAATGGACTGATTATAATCTAAAACTTTACTCTTTCTAGGCTACCCCTTTTGGCTAGAATATGCAGGCCTTTGGCTGGATCTTTTTATCTGTTCTTTGTTGGCATTTCTGACTTGTCAGCTTCTTAAAGCTCTCAAGTATTGGGTATATGAAAAAAAAGAAAAACCTAGAAAACTCACAGTTATAACATTCTTCAGATTCTGATGTCTCTAGTCAGATTCCCTTCTTGTTTCTGATCTCTAGGAACAGAGGGAAAACAGTAAAGAGAAGTTGGACATTTCACTCAACAGAGCAGTAATGAATGTTGCAGTTACCATTACAGCATGTACTTGTGTACTCCTAGGCTAATAATTTTGCTGGCATTTAATTAGTCAGTTAGTTCAGTTGCTCAGTCATGTCTGACTCTTTGTGACCCCATGGAATGCAGCACGCCAAGCCTCCCTGTCCATCACCAACTCCTGGAGTTCACTCAAACTCATGTACATTGAGTTGGTAATGCCATCCAGCCATCTCATCCTACGTTGTTACCTTCTCCTCCTGCCTTTAAACTATCCCAGCATAAGGGTTTTTTCCAAAAGAGTTATTTGCATCAGGTGGCCAAAGTATTGGAGGTCAATCTTCAGCATCAGTCTTTCCAAAGAATATTCAGGACTGATTTCCTTTATGATGGACTGATTGGATCTCCTTGCTGTCCAAGGGACTCTCAGGAGTCTTCTCCAACACCACAGTCCAAAAGCATCAATTCTTATGTGCTTAGCTTTCTTTATAGTCCAACTCTCACATCCATACAGGACTACTGGAAAAACATAGCTTTGACAAGATGGACCTTTGTTGGCAAAGTAATGTCTCTGCTTTTTAATATGCTGTCTAGGTTGGTCATAGCTTTTCTTCCAAGGACCAAGTGTCTTAATTTCATGACTATAGTCACAATCTGCAGTAGTTTTGGAGCTCCCAAAAATAAAATCTGTTATGGTTTCCAGTTTCTCCATCTATTTGACATGAAGTGATGGGACCAGATACCATGATCTTAGTTTTCTGAATGTTGAGCTTTAAGCCGACTTTTTCACTCTCCTTTCACTTTCATCAGGAGGCTTCTTCACATTCTGCCATAAGGGTGGTATCATCTGCATATCTGAGGTTATTGATATTTCTCCTGCCAATCTTGATTCTAGCTTGTGCTTCATCTAGCCAAGTGTTTCTCATGATGTACTGTGCATATAAGTTAAATAAGCATGGTGACAATATACAGCCTTGACGTACTCCTTTCCCTAGGTGGAACCAGTCTGTTGTTCCATGTCTAGTTCTAACTGTTGTTTCCTCACCTGCATACAGATTTCTTAAGAGGCAGGTCAGGTGATCTGGTATTCCCATCTCTTTCAGAAATTTTCAGTTTGTTGTGATCCACACAGTCAAAGGCTTTGGCATAGTAAATAAAGCAGAAGTAGATGTTTTTCTGGAACTCTCTTGCTTTTTCGATGATCCAGCGGATGTTGGCAATTTTATCTCTGGTTCCTCTGCCTTTTCTCAATCCATCTTGAACATGTGGAAGTTCACTGTTCATGTATCGCTGAAGCCTGGCTTGGAGAATTTTGAGCATTACTTTGCTAGGGTGTGAGACGAGTGCAATTGTGTCACAGTTTTAACAGTCTTTGGCATTGCCTTTCTTTGGGATTGGAATGAAAACTGACCTTTTCTAGTCCTCTGGCCACTGCTGAGTTTTCCAAATTTACTGGCATATTAAGTGCCAGCACTTTCACAGCATCATGTTTTATGATTGGAAATAGCTCAAATGGAATTCCATCATCTCCCCTAGGTTTTTTTGTAGTGATGCTTCCTAAGGACCTCTTGACTTCACACTCCAGGACGTAAGGCTCTAGGTGAGTGATTATACCATCATGATTTTCTCAGTTGTGAATATCTTTTTTGTGTAGTTCTTCTGTATATTCTTGCCTCCTCTTCTTAATATCTTCGGCTTCTGTTAGGTCCATACCATTTCTGTCCTTTATTGAGCCCATCTTTGCATGAAATGTTCCCTTGGTATCTCTAAGTTTCTTGAAGAGATCTCTGTTCTTTCCCATTATATTGTTTTCCTCTATTTCTTTGGACTGATCACTGAGGAAGGCTTTCTTATCTCCCCTTGCTATTTTTTGGAACTCTGCATTCAAATGGGTATATCTTTCTTTTTCTCCTTTGCTTTTCACTTCTCTTTTCACAGCTATTTGTAAGGCCCCCTCAGACAACCATTTTGCCTTTTGCATTACTTTTTCTTGGGGGTGGTCTTGATCCCTGCCTCCCATACAGTGTCACGAACCTCCATCCACCATTCTTCAAGCACTCTGTCTATCAGACCTAATCCCTTGAGTCTATTTGTCACTTCAACTGTATTATCGTAAGGGATTTTATTTAGGTGATACCTGAATGGCCTAGTGCTTTTGCTTACTTTTTCAATTTAAGTCTGAATTTGGCAATAAGGAGTTCATGATCTCAGCCACAGTCATTTCCCTGTTCCCACCAAATAAGTTGATGGGTTGCAGTAATGCTTAGAGGCCTGTCACAACCCTAAAGATGCATTGTGTGTCTTGATAATAAAGCTAATGTGAAATAAGCTCTCTATATAACACCCTATGCATATGAATTCACTGTAAGGCTGAGTGATAGATATTAGAATATCTGAAGAAATATGCAAAATTAGTTGGTATGATTGTGTAATTTTGAAAGAATTTGGGACATGAGAGAAAGAAGAAAGATTTCAGAGAGACAGCTATATGTTTTTGTGTGTATATGTATATATGTATACACACACTTTCAACGTGAGATAGCTCCTGTAGGCCCTCCTGAGCCCGGGCAGCTACCGCTCCTTGGATGTGGGGTTGCTCCTCTCGGCCACTGCCCCTGGCCTTGGGCATGGAGTGGCTCCTCCCAGCCGCTCCTGGCCTCGGAGCGAGGTAGCTCCTCCCGGGCGCTGCCCCGACCTTGGACGTGGGGTAGCTCCTCTCGGCTGTACCTTCACTGTTGCAGCCTGGCACTCTCAGCCGCTGCCCCTGACCTGGGGTAACTCCTCTTGGCCACCACCTTTCGGGCATGGGGTCCTCCCAGCTTCTGCCCCTGACCTCGGACGTGGCATAGCTCCTCTTGCTTGAGCTTAGAAGCACCAGTCCCAACCCTCTTCCAACAACACAAGAGAAGACTACACATGGACATCACCAGATGGTCAACACCGAAATCAGATTGATTATATTATTTGCAGCCAAAGATGGAGAAGCTCTATACAGTCAACAAAAACAAGACAGGAGCTGACTGTGGCTCAGATCATGAACTCCTTATTATCAAATTCAGATTTAAATTGAAGAAAGTAGGGAAAACCACTAGACCATTCAAGTATGACCTAAATCAAATCCCTATACAGTGGAAGTGAGAAATAGATTTAAGGGCCTAGATCTGAAAGATAGAGTGCCTGACGAACTATGGAATGAGGTTCGTGACATTGTACAGGAGATAGGGATCAAGACCATCCCCATGGAAAAGAAATGCAAAAAAGCAAAATGGCTGTATGGAGAGGCCTTACAAATAGCTGTGAAAAGAAGAGAGATGAAAAGCAAAGGAGAAAAGGAAAGATATAAGCATCTGAATGCAGAGTTGCAAAGAATAGCAAGAAGAGATAAGAAAGCCTTCTTCAGTGATTGATGCAAAGAAATAGAGGAAAAGAATAGAATGGGAAAGACTAGAGATCTCTTCAAGAAAATTAGAGATACCAAGGGAACACTTCATGCAAAGGTGGGCTCGATAAAGGACAGAAATGGTATGGACCTAACAGAAGCAGAAGATATTAAGAAGAGGTGGCAAGAATACACAGAAGAACTGTACAGAAAAGATCTTCACGACCCAGATAATCATGACGGTGTGATCACTCATCTAGAGCCAGACATCCTAGAATGTGAAATCAAGTGGGCCTTAGAAAGCATCACTATGAACAAAGCTAGTGGAGGTGATGGAATTCCAGTTGAGCTGTTTCAAATCCTGAAAGTTGATGCTGTGAAAGTGCTGCCCTCAGTATGCCAGCAAATTTGGGAAACGCAGCAGTGGCCACAGGACTGGAAAAGGTCA
>SJYX01020051.1:107978-118554 GCA_006410675.1 Oreotragus oreotragus
AACAAAGGTCTGTCTAGTCAAGTCTATGGTTTTTCCAGTGTCACATATGGATGCGAGAGTTGGACTGTGAAGAAAGCTGAGTGCTGAAGAATTGATGCTTTTGAACTGTGATGTTGGAGAAGACTCTTGAGAGTCCCTTGGACTGCGAGCAGATCCAACCAGTCCATTCTAAAGGAGATCAGCCCTGGGTATTCTTAGGAAGGAATGATGCTAAAGCTGAAACTCCAGTACTTTGGCCACCTCATGCGAAAAGTTGACTCATTTGAAAAGACCCTGATGCCAGAAGGGATTGGGGGGCAGGAGGAGAAGGGGATGACAGAGGATGAGATGGCTGGATGGCATCACCGACTCGATGGATGTGAGTTTGAGTGAGCTCTGGGAGATGGTAATGGACAGGGAGGCCCGCTGTGCTGCAATTCATGGGGTTGCAAAGTGTTGGACATGACTGAGCAACTGAACTTAACTGATAGATAGGTAAGAAGTTTTAGACAGCTAAAAGGGTAATCAGGAAAATATTTCACAAGAAGCTAAAGAAGAGGGAATTAATGAGTTAATAACAATGCCATCTGTCACTGAGAGACTCAGTTAGAAATACTAAACAACTGAGTGTCCTTTAGGAAGTCAATGTTGAGCTCAGAAGAAAGGGTTCAATAGAATGTATGAAGAAAAATAAAGATTTCAGTCCATTGAGGGATGACTGGGAGATAAATAAGTAGAGACATTAAACAAAAGTAAATTTTCTGAGGAATTTGGAAAGGGAAGAGGGAAAATTACTTTTAGAAAAGAATAGCTAATAGACCAAGATAAATTTAGTTATCTTCCTATTTGGAGGTGGATGGTGTTGGCTTCAATCTTACATGGACCTTTAGGATAGAGATTTATCAGCTTTAGTTCAGTTCAGTTCAGTTGCTCAGTTGTGTCCGACTCTTTGCGACCCCATGAATTGCAGCACACCAGGCCTCCCTGTTCATTACCATCTCTCGGCGTTCACTCAGACTCACGTCCATCAAGTCCGTGATGCCATCCAGCCATCTCATCCTCGGTCGTCCCCTTCTCCTCCTGCCTCTAATCCCTCCCAGCATCAGAATCTTTCCCAATGAGTCAACTCTTTGCATGAGGTGGCCAAAGTACTGGAGTTTCAGTTTTAGCATCATTCCTTCCAAAGAAATCCCAGGGTTGATCTCCTTTAAGACCCTAGTTGAGTAAAAGATGGGGTCAAGTACACAAGTGAATGGAGTGTTTTGCTTGAATTATTACAGTGATTGTTTATCCTAACTATGCATTAGAATTACCTATTGAGCAAGTAAATAAGAATATTGGGGTTGAGGCTGATTTGTGTGAAAATGTTAGTTGCTCAGTTGTGTCCAACTCTTTGCTATCCCCACAGAGGACCGTTCTGTTCATGGAATTCTCTGTTCATGAATTCTCCAGGCAAGAAAACTGGAATGGGTTGCCATTCCCTTCTCTAGGGCATCTTGTTGATCCAGGGATCAAATTGAGGTCTCCCGTATTGCAGGCAGATTCTTTACCATCTGAGCCATAGAGGAAGCCCTGGGCTGATTTATAGTTGTTTTAAAAGGCTCTACACAGATTTCTGATATTCAGTCCATGTTGAAACAGAGGTTATAGGACTTTGGAAATTTTGAGGGCAATCAGACCCTGAATATTCTTTCTTTTTAAAATGTAGTAGCATTGAAGTTTGCCTTCTGAGAGTAATAATAATAATCACATGGATAAGGACTTGAGAACAGTAATGGACGTTAAAAATGATATATGAACAAGGAAAAGGGTTATGTAAAATAGAAAAAAATGAGATAGTAGCTACTATCTTAGTACTGAAACCATAGTTTCAAATTGCAAATTTCTAGGCTGATTTCTGGACTTGCTGTATCAAAAACTCAGAGTGACACCCAGCTGTCAACTGTTTTTAGGGACTCCCAAATCACACTAAACTTTGAGAATGATGACTTTGCTAGTTTTGAATGTCTGGATCATACTCAGTTTCTAATTTCCATCTCAGAGAATTCAGGAAGAGGTGGGCCAGGTCTGAACAGTCTTTTGGAGATTTAGGGCACATCTCATGACATATTTGATGACTTGAAAGGAGAATATCTACTTTTAAGGTTTTCTTCTCTTTTATAACATTTTTAAATAAAATATAAAGAAAGGTTATAAGTTATAAGTGTACAGCTAGATACATTTTCACAAAATAAACATATCTGTGGTACTAGACCCCAGATCAGGAATAGAATATTACTAGAAATTTCTTGAGTATTCCCTCCTGGTCATTATTTGTCCTTCCTTGAAACTAAGCATCCCTCTGAATTTCTAGCAACATATTATTTTTTGCACATTTTCAATTATATAAAATGGAATATTATACTATGTACTCTTCAGTGTTATTCTTTGTGACTCATCATATTTGCTTCATATAGTAATAGTTTCTTCATTTTCAATGATAGTTCCTTCATTATAGGACTAAACCACCATTTGTATATATGTGATATCTTTGATAAACATTTAGGTTATTTCTGGATTGGATTATTATAAATAATTAATCCATGAACATTTTTATAAATATCTTTCAGTGCATCTGAGAAAATACTTAACAGTAGAAACATTGTTATATGGTATTTAGAGTTTTAATAGATAGCAGCCAATAACTTTTCCAAAGTGACTGTACTAATATACAGTTATCAGGCGGATACAGAAATTTGGTTTGTTTCATTTTCTTACTAAATTTTACATTATCAATTTTTGTCATTTTAAACTTTCTAGTGTGTGTGTAGTAGAGAGTTATTGGGATTTTAATATTAATCTCCTTGATGACTGTTCAGTACCTTTCTTATATGTCCATTGGCAATTCCTCTGCTTTCAATTATGAGATGCTAATCATAGTGTTTTGTCTATTTTTCTATTAAGTTGTTACTTAATGATTTGTAGTTTTTTATATATTTTGGGTGAAACCTCATTAATTATGTATATTGGAACTATCTTCCACTTTGTGTCTGGATTCTCCTAGTGAAATCACTTAAAGAATAGAATTCCTAATTTTTGTGTAGTTCAGTTCAGTTGCTCAGTCATGTCCGACACTTTGCCACCACAAAAATCGCAGCACGCCAGGCCTCCCTGTCCATTACCAACTCCCGGAGTTCACTCAGACTCACATCCATTTAGCCAGTGATGCCAACCAGCCATCTCATCCTCTGTTGTCTCCTTCTCCTCCTGCCCCCAATTCCTCCAGGCATCTGAGTCTTTTCCAGTGAGTCAGCTCTTCACATGAAGTGGCCAAAGTACAGGAGTTTCAGCTTTAGCATCATTCCTTCCAAAGAACACCCAAGGCTGATCTCCTTCAGAATGGACTGGTTGGATCTCCGTGCAGTCCAAGGGACTCTCAAGAGTCTTCTCCAAAACCACAGTTCAAAAGCATCAATTCTTCTGTGCTCAGCTTTCTTCACAGTCCAACTCTCACATCCATACATGACCAATGGAAAAAACCATAGCCTTGACTGAATGAACCTTTGTTGGCAAAGTAATGTCTCTGCTTTTGAATATGCTATCTATGTCGGTCATAACTTTTTTTCCAAGGAGTAAGTGTCTTCTAATTTCATGGCTGCAGTCACCATCTGCAGTGAATTTAGAGCCCCCCAAAATAAAGTCTGACACTGTTTCCACTGTTTCCCCATCTGTTTCTCATGAAGTGATGGGACCAGATGCCATGATCTTCGTTTTCTGAAAGTTGAGCTTTAAGCCAACTTTTTCGCTCTCCTCTTTCACTTTCATCAAGAGGCTTTTTAGTTCCTTTTCACTTTCTGTCATAAGGGTGGTGTCATCTGCATATCTGAGGTTATTGATATTTCTCCTGGCAATCTTGATTCAGCTTGTGCTCTTTCCAGTCCAGCATTTCTCATTATGTACTCTACATATAAGTTAAATAAGCAGGGTGACAATATACAGCCTTGACATACTCCTTTTATGTAGTTTAATATGCATGTTTAAGAAAACTTGGACAATCCTAAGGATATTTTACATTGTTTCAGAATCTGAGGGCTTCCCATGTGGTGCTAGTGATAATGGATCTACCTGCCAATGCAGGAGATGAAGGAGACATGGGTTATATCCCTGGGTGAAGAGATCACCTGGAGTAGGAAATGGCAAACCACTCCAGTATTCTTGCCTGGAAAATCCCATGGACAGAGGAACGTGACTGATTACAGCCCGTGGTGTTGTTCAGAGTCAGGCATGACTGAGCACACATGCAGAATCTGAATTGTTTCACTTTTTTCATTTACGTCTATGGTTCAAATGTGGATATCCAATTGATTGAGCACCATTTAATGAAAAGGTGTTCTGTTCCCACTGCTCTGATATGTTGCCTTTTTCACAAATCAAATGTTTAAGTGTGTTTGTGTGTATGCAGGTGTGTATTTTTCTGAAGTCTTTTTTCTGTTCCTTTGGTTGACTGATCTATATTTACTTTTAATCCCTCATTTTTTTGATTAGTGTAGCTTTATAATAATAAAACTTAATGCTAGTAACTTAAATTTATTTTCCTCTTTAAGATTATTTTAGATATGCTTATTAGCTTTTTGAACTTCTAAGTAAATTTTAAAAATAGTTTGTCAGTTTACATACTTTGTATCCACACATACACACATATACATTCAAAAATTTTGATTGGGATTGTACTAAAATTACAGATTAATCTGGGGAGAATTGACATTTTTAGGTTACTGTTTGAAAACATGGAATGTCTATTTACATAGATCTAAATTTTCTTTCAAAAATAAATTTAAAACTTCACTCAGGCTTTTTTTGTTTCACTACTTTCATTCCTAGATAGTTGAAATTTTATCCTCTTAGAAATTGTGTTTTTAAATATCTCAGCTTCTAATTGTTTAGTGCTCATATATTTTTGAATATTACCCTTATGTTCAGTAGTCTTGCTTAATTCACACATTAAATAAATATTTTATTGGATGATTCTCTTGAATACTACACATATGTAATTCTTCCATCTGCAAATAATGATTTTGTACCTTATTGAAATAAAATATGAGAATAGTTTAAAAAATGAGGTAACTTCCATACTGAACAACAATAAGGATTTTCCATTTATGCTTGCCTTTTTATTATAAAGCTTTTGACATACAACATACAGTTTGTTCTTAAAATTTATTTGGCAAATATTCTCATCCTCCTACTTTGTTTTGACTTTTTGTTCCAATTATCAATTATCCTCTTTTGGAATAGTGACATATAACTTGTGTTTTCTTTTTATGCTACTCCATAGATGGCTCAGAAATTAGAGTTTAATTTGATGATAAGCTTAAATAGGTGTATATATTCATTTATTTCATATTTAATTCAATAAATTCATATAAATATCTTCTATATGTCAGTCTTTAATAATACAGATGTGATGTGAACAAAAATAGATGCATCATCTGTCCATTGCTGAACATTGAATGTTAAAGTCCTCCACTACTGTTGTGTTCCTGTCGATTTCTCCCTTCATGGCTATTAGTATTTGCCTTCTATATTGAGGTACGCCTATGTTAGGTGCCTATAAGCTTACAGTTGTTATGTCTTCTTGTTTTGATCACTTGATCATTATATAGTGTCCTTTGTCTCTATAACAGTCTTTATTTTACGGTTTATTTTGTATGATATGAGTATTGTACTTCACTTTTCTTTTGATTTCCATTTGCATGGAATATCTTTTCCATCCCCTCACTTTCAGTCTATATGTGTCCGTTGGTCTGAAGTGGGTCTCTTCTAGATAGCATATATGTGGTCTTGTTTTAGTATCCATTCAGCCACTCTTTGTCTTTTGGTTGGAGCATTTAATACAGTTATGTTTAAAGTAACTCTTGATTATATATTAGATTATTGTGACTACTATTTATTAATTATTGATATTAATAATTATACTTTATTATCAATATTAATTATTATGATTATATATTGTCCATACATTATAATTAACACACATATATTGATATAGATATATAAGGGAAAACAGGGCTTTTAGAAGACACATTAGACCAGATAGACTTAATTGTTATTTAACAGGCGCTACATCCAAAAGCAGCAGAATTCACATTCTTTGTTTGTGCACATGGAACATTCTCCAGGATTGACCACACATTGGCTACAAAGTGAACTTCAGTAAATTTAAGAGAACTGAAGTCATATCAAACATTTGTTCTGTCCATGAAGTTATGAGATTAGTAATAAACTACAAAAAAGACTATAAAACACAAACACATGGAAGCTAAACAATTTGTTACTGAATAGGGTTTCCCTGGTGGCTCAGATGGTAAAGAATCTGGCTGCAATTTAAGAGACCTGAGTTTGATACCTGGGTCAGGGAGATCCCATGGAGAAAGAAATGGCAGCCCACTTCAGTATTCTTGCCTAAAGAATTCCATGGACAGAGGAACTAGGAACTGGCGGGCTACAGTCTGCACTACTTGAGCAACTAAACTTTTACTTTCAACCACTGGATCACTGAAGAAATCAAAGCAGAAATAAAAAACACCTAGAGAATGAAATGAAAATGAAAGCACAATGATTCCAAACCTATGAGATGCAACAAAAGCAATTCTAATGGGCAAGTTTATAGCAATACCGTGTTACAACAGGAAATAAAAAAAATCACAAATAACCTAACCTTACACCTAAAGCAATAACAGAAGAACAAGCAAAAGCTAAAATTGTTAGAAGGAAAAAAAGTCAAAAAGATTGTGGCAGAAATAAATTAAATAGAAATGAAGAAAATATTAGCAAAGATCCATGAAACTAAAAGCTGGTTTTTGGAGAAAATAAAATTGATAAACTTATAACCATAGTCATCAAGAAATAAAGAGAATGAATAAAAAAATATGAACAGACCGTTTAGAAGTACTGAAATTGAAACTGTGATTAAAAAATTCCCAACAAACTCACAGCTAACGTTGAGCATACTCAATGAACAAAAGTGGCGAGAGTGGACATCCTTGTTTTATTCCTGATTTTAGAGGAAATGCTTTCAGCATTCCAGTATTCTTGCTTGGAGAATCCCCTGGAGTCTGGTGGGATACAGTTCATGGGGTCGCAAAGAGTTGGACACGACTGAGTAATTAAGCACAGCACATTCATCACTGGGTATCATGTTAGCTGTTGGTTTGTCAGATATGGCCTTTATTATGTTGAGGTATATTCCCTTCTATGTCCACTTTCTGGAGAGTTTTATCATAAATGGGTGCTGAATTTTGTCAAAAGCTTATTTTGTATCTATTCAGATGATCATATAGCTTTTATTTTTCAGTTTGTTGATGTTATATATCACATTGATTGATTTGAAGATACTGAAAAATTATTGCATCCCTGGGATGAATCTGTCTTGATCATGATCCTTTTAATGTATCATTGGATTCAGATTGCTAGTATTCTTTGTCTATGTTCATCAGTGACATTGGCCTGTAGTTTTCTTTTTTGTATATGTTTGTCTGGTTGTGGTATCAAGGTAAATGTGGCCTCATAGAATACGACTGGGAATTTTCCTTCCTCTGCAGTTTTTTATAACAGTTTCAGAAGGATGAGTGTTGGCTCTTCTATAAACCAGTGAAGATGCTCAGTCGTACCTGCCTCTTTGTGATCCCATAGACTATAGCCTACCCGGCTCCTCCATCCATGGAATTTCCTAGGCAAGAGTACTGGAGTGTGTTGCCATTTCCTCCTCTAGGGCATCTTCTCGACCCAGGGATCAAACCCAGGTCTCCTGCACTGCAGGCAGACCTTTACTGTCTGAGTCACTAGGGAGATTTTACCTGTGAAACCATCTAGTCCTCCATTTACTCTAAGATAAGGAACAAGACGAAAGTGCCCAATCAGACCACTTTTATTCAACATAGTCTTGGAAGTACTAGCAACATCAATCAGAGAAGAAAAAGAAATGAATGGGATCCAAATTGGGAAAAAAGTTAAACGCCATTGTTTGCAGATGACATGATACTATACATAGAAAATCCTAAAAAGACACTACCAGAAGACTACTAGGCCTTGTTGATTAATTTTGTAAAGTTGCAGGATATAAAATTAATACACAGAAATCTGTTGCATTTCTGTAACCTAACAATGAAAGATCAGGAAGAGAAATACAAAAAGCAATCCCATTATCATTGTATCAAAAAGAATAAAATCCCCTTGGAGTAAACCCTACTAAGGAGACAAAAGACCTTTACTGAACTCCCAAAACTATAAGATGCTGTTGAAAGAAATTGAATATGAGACCAGCAGATGAAAAGATATTCCCTTTTTTTTGGATTGAAAGAATCAGTTTTGTCAAAATGACTATACTACCTAAGGCAATGTACAGATTTAGTGTAATCTGTATCAAATGACCTATGGCATTTTTCACAGAACTAGAACCAAAAAAATCTTAAAATCTGTATGGAAACCAGAAGACCTCAAATAGCAAAACCAGTTTTGAGAAAGAAAAATGGAGCTGGTGGAATCAGGCTCCCTGATTTCTGACTATACTACAAAGGTATAGTCATCAAAACAGTGTGGTACTGGCACAAAAATAGAAATATCCTGATCAACAGGTCAGAATAGAAAGCCCAGAAATAAACCCAGACACCTATGGTCAGTTAATTTACAGCAAAGGAGGCAACCCTATACAATGGAGGAAAGTCTTTTCAGTGAATGGTGCTGGAAAAGCTGGATGGCTGCATGTAAAAACAAACAAACACAAAATCAAAACATTCTTTAATACCATACACAAAAATAAATTCATAATGGATTAAGACCTAGATATGAGACTGGACATTTTGTATCTTAGAGACAAACATAGAACACTCTGTGACATAAATCACAGCAATAAATCACAGCAATATCTTTTACAATCTGTCTCCCAGACTCATGGAAATAAAAATAAACAAATGGGACCTAATTAAACTCAAAAGCTTTTTCACTTCAAAGGAAACCATAAATAAAATGAATAGAAGACCCACAGAATGGGATAAAATATCTACAAATGAGGCAGCTGACAAGGGATTAGTCTCCAAAATTTACAAACAGTTCATGTGGCTGAACATCATCAAAAATAAATAAATAAAAATATGGGCAAAGAAAAAAAATGGAGAGACCTAAATAGACATTTCTCCAAAAATGACATACAGATGACCAAGAGCCACATGAAAAGATGTTCAGCATCAGCTTTTTCACTTTGATAAAACTCTGCTGTACAATAAATAAATAAATAAATAAATAAAAAGAAATTATATGCTGACTTAAAGGTCATTAAAAATGTTTAGCATAAACTGTTATTTTGCAGTGACTAGTAATTATGTTAGTTTAATAAGTTAAAGAATCTATCTGTCTCCCAGACTCATGGAAATAAAAATAAACAAATGGGACCTAATTAAACTCAAAAGCTTTTTCACTTCAAAGGAAACCATAAATAAAATGAATAGAAGACCCACAGAATGGGATAAAATATCTACAAATGAGGCAGCTGACAAGGGATTAGTCTCCAAAATTTACAAACAGTTCATGTGGCTGAACATCATCAAAAATAAATAAATAAAAATATGGGCAAAGAAAAAAAATGGAGAGACCTAAATAGACATTTCTCCAAAAATGACATACAGATGACCAAGAGCCACATGAAAAGATGTTCAGCATCAGCTTTTTCACTTTGATAAAACTCTGCTGTACAATAAATAAATAAATAAATAAATAAAAAGAAATTATATGCTGACTTAAAGGTCATTAAAAATGTTTAGCATAAACTGTTATTTTGCAGTGACTAGTAATTATGTTAGTTTAATAAGTTAAAGTATTAGTGCCTTAAAAAAAATAAAGATATGCAAATCAAAACTAAAATGAGTTATCATCTCACAGCAGTAAGAATGGCTATTACCAAAAAACTGGAAAACAATAAATGTGGGAGAAGGTGTGGAGAAAGGGAACACTCCTACACTGTTTTTGGAAATTGGTACAGCCACTGTGGAGAACATTATGAAGGTTCCTTAAGAAACTGAAACTAGATCTACCATGTTTTGTTGTTCAGTCACTAAATCATGTCCAGCTTTTTTGTGAACTCATGGACTGCAGTATGCCAGGCTCCTCTGCCCTCCGCTATCTCTTGGAATTTGCTAAAATTCATGTTCATTGATTTGGTTTTGTTATCTAATCCGTCTCATTCTCCGCTGCCATCTTTTCCTTTTACCTTCAGTCTTTTCCAGCATCAGGCTCTTGTCCAGTGAGCATCAGGTGGCCAAAGTATTGGAGCTTCATGCTCCTCCCGGCCGCCACCCCTGGCCTCGGGCGTGGGGTGGCTCCTCTCAGCCATTCCTGTGCTGTTGCAGCCTGGCACTCTCGGCCACTACCCATGACCTCGGACCTGGGGTAACACCTCTTGGCCGCCACACTTTGGGCATGGAGTCTTCCAGGCTTCTGCCCCTGACCTCGGAGGTGGCATAGTTCCTCTCGCCTGTGCTTAGTGTGCCGAGATTGCAGCCTTCTTCCAACAACACAAGAGAAGACTCTACACATGGACATCATCAGATGGTCAACACCGAAATCA
>SJYX01020053.1:0-59801 GCA_006410675.1 Oreotragus oreotragus
CTCTTTGTGACCCCATGGACTGTAGCCCACCAGGCTTCTCTGTCCATGGAATTCTCCAGGCAAGAATACAGGAGTGGGTTGGCATACCCTTCTCCAGGGAATCTTCCCAATCCGGTGATCAAACCCAGGTCTTCTGCATTACAGGCAGATTCTTTGCCATCTGAGCCACCAGAGTAGCCACTGTCTTATCAGACATGCAGAAATGTGAGTGGTCCATGGAAAATTGCTTCCTAACAAGAATCCTGCCATCAGTCACTCAGGAATGTGCCAGATTGCTACAAATGAACTTTCCCTCTAATTGGACACCTTTTCAACTTTGCTGGACCAGAGGATGGGAGGTGACAGCTGGCACCTGCCTTCAGGAGCACCCATATAAAAACAATAAGCCTTGAGTCCTACCAGTGCCTCATCATCTATAAGGCACTGAATGCATAGGCCCTTCATTTCTACAAATTCCTCATTCAGCACTGATGGGAACAAGAAAAGGAAGAAAAGAGGAAAGAAGTTATGATGTGATTATTTTACTGTCCAGTGGCTTTATGAATTTCCTCCCAGGATATTTTTCTGGCTTCCAAGGTGAAGCTGGGGTGTACCACATGTAGTCACACATCAACCACTTTCCAGAGGAAGGGAGGGAAATTAACCCACTTCTCTGTCTGAGGGGCCTGGGGTGACAGGGTCAGAGACCACAAGGCCAGATAACCACTGAGTCAGACTCTGTCATTTTTTACTGAATTGAATTTAGGTTTTACCCAGTTAGTGCCTTTAACAGGTTCATCATCTGTGTAAGGAGGCAGTAGAGGCAGCAACATAATTAGCACAGAGCCTCCCCACATAGCTAGGGAACCGACCCCACGATCATCATAAGAGCTAAATCTGCCTTGGTAAGACATACAATAAATTCAGAGTTGGAGGAAATTCAGAGTGAGAAATAAATGTGCCATCCTTAAAATAGTTGTTTATTAAGAAGTCTGTAATCTATTTTCTGCTGCAAGGGTGAGAATTCTTAATTGTTTGTCCCTTGACTATGGTTCAGTTGACACATTTAACACCTCACTCTGCTACTTAGTTATAGAGGATTCACATACAAGAAAGCAGCCCCAAAAAGCCCACTTGGTCCCTGATATTTTTAGCTCTTAATAACTCTGTGCATATTATTATAAAGTATTAACAAACAGTAAAATGCTTTCTTTATACCTTTTAATCGAGTATAACATCAAGTGAAGATTTAGTTGAAAGGTCTTTACTTTTCATTGTCACTTTCCTCCAGAAGGACATGATTCAACTTTCCTTGTAGCATAAAGGGCAAATATACTGCTTCATTATCAACTCAGAAAACACATTCTGAGTATATAGAAACTTTTGCATCTGTTGGCATCAGTCTTTCATTTAAATTGGATCTTATATTTCAAACACAAGCTAGGTAATTTCTAATGTAGCCAATTTCTGGAAGATTTTACTTTTAAATGGCAAATCGGATGGTTAACATATTTTTCATTAACAGATGCATGCCCTGACTTCATATTTGTACATTCTGCTTTCAGAAGGACAGGACCTCTTTTTGGAAGATGAATGATCTTCATAATAAATCAGTTAATCTTGTTTAAAATCTGTTTTACTCATTCAGATGGAATATATATCTCAGTTACCAAACAGAGCCTGAAGCTGAACTTTCACTGAATTTACATTATGAGCATACTGCATTCATGTGAATTCTCAGAAGTCTACATCCCATAGTATCTGAAAGTAGTCATCTCTGCCAATCAGTTCTCACCTCTGTCTATACTGCATGTTATCACTGTGTTGGAGGAGACAGAAAAGGAGAAAACTGGGTAGAATTTAGGTTCCTTTCTCTCTTTTTTTTTTGCCAAGTAACAAATTCAGGAATCGATTATTGCACTGAAACAGATTTCCTGTGTGGTTCTGAACAACTTCTTGACTATTTATTGCCCCACCTACTAACATAAACCAAGCAACAAATTGGATTTGGGGCAGCAGGCTGGGATTTAGCAATATCTTGTGGCCATCACTAGATCTAAATAATCTGCATAGCTGGTAAAATTAATGGATTTCTTTCAGGTTAAAAAAGGTAGGGAAGTTTTTAACCCCAAAGGCACAGAGTAGTGATTAATAGACTCCTCAAAGTCTATGTAAGAAACCCTACTTTACAGCTACTCAAAATTTATTGAAATGTCGACCTGGTTTCCAAATGACATAATAGTGCGATAAATGCAAATTAAACTTCAATTCAAAATGAAATCACAAAGTGCCTGTTTTAAAATATCTTGTGTAATAAATATTTTTTCCTTGTTTCTTCTGTTCTGCTTTTTGTTTTAACACATATAAAAACTTTAATAGATGAACTAGTTTCAACTGAGGCAGGGATCTGTTTACTTTGCTTGGCTGAAATCAGTGTTAATGGACCATATTAGCTGTATTTTCTGTCCCAATATACAAGTTTACAACTCATGATATCGGTCCTATATTATTCCTTTCCTAAAGATTCATCAGACATTGCTTCAGAGAAGAGGAGGAAACTTGGCTTGACATGTCTTTTGCATATTTTTTAAAAAACCCTTCAGGGACATTTTGCTATTGTTCAAGAGGTTGGTGATTTGCCCAGTATCATGTGGTCATTTTGTGTAAGAATCTGGATGTTTTCCTGGGTTTAGTTGCCTTTAAAGTCTGCTCTCTTTCCACTTTCCGCATCTTGCAAACTGTCTTTGCTCTTTTCTTCTTATCTGAGCTGCTTTTCGGCTCACTATACACAGCCACAGTTCCTTATCAAAAAAGACATGCAGAGAGATTTTCAAAGAGGATATTTTCACACCACATTTCTTTTGTATTTCCTTTCTTCAAACCTACTTAACATATTTTAATCCATCTTTAATCATATATCTTTTTCACAAATGATCTCATTTTTTGGGTGTTTATTGTTTGTTTGTTTCAAACCTCAGTTGGCCATGCTGATAAAAGTGAAAAAAAAAGAGATGGCAATTAGATTTTTATTCAATGTCAAAAAATTCAAAATAAATGTATTTGCTTTAAAAGTGCACCTTTATTTAAAACCAAAATGCCACAGCAATTGTGAAGTTACCCACCTTGATGTCAGCAGCCAAGAAAGAAATCAAAAGCTGTAATCTCTTTCAAGTGCAGTTCTGATCTCTGCTGATCAGCTCACGTTGCTCTCTTCTCCCACTGTCCTGGTGAGGGGTGTGGGGGTGGGGTGGTATGCGGACGAGACATCAGGGAGCAAGAACCAAACGGTGTTCCGGGGTGATCTGCAAAGGTACTGACACTTGGTGCTTCTTTTAGTGAAGGGTAAAAAACTGACTGCAAGACCACAGGAGGACTGCAAGATGTGGTTTAAATGAGATTCAAACACATTCTAATCCTTCAGAATACTATAAATCAGACTTGGAGAAGGCAATGGCACTCTACTCCAGTACTCTTGCCTGGAAGAGCCCATGGACGGAGGAGCCTGGTGGACTTGCAGTCCATGGGGTCGCTAGGAGTCAGACATGACTGAGCGACTTCACTTTCATGCATTGGAGAAGGAAACGGCAACCCACTCAGTGTTCTTGCCTGGAGAATCCTAGGGACCGGGGAACCTGGTGGGCTGCCGTCTATGGGGTTGCACAGAGTTGGACACGACTGAAGTGACTTAGCAGTGTTGAATAAATATTTATTGAGCACCTACTGGGGAGAGGCCCTAGGTGGGTACTGGTTTGACAAGATTAGTTCCCACCCTTGATGATCTGATGATCTAATGATCTAGTGGAGGACTGGCCAGGGTAATAAGTATAAACCTTGACAAGTCTTGTGATAAAAGCTTATTCCATCAAGCTCAGGGCTCACACAGGTGAGCCAAGACATATCCAGCAGAGAAAGAAAATGGAAACGCAAAACCCAGCAAATTCATGTTAGAAAGTGAAGTTGTTCAGTCGTGTCTGACTCTTTGCAGCCCCATGGACTGTAGCCTACCAGGCTCCTCTGTCCATGGGATTTTCCAGCAAGAATACTGGAGTGGGTTGCCATTTCCTCCTCCAGGGGATCTTCCCGACCCAGGGATCAAACCGGGGTCTCCTGCATTGCAGGCAGATGCTTTATCCTCTAAGCCAGAGTAAACTCTTCATGTTAGAAAAGGAGTTAATAAATGGAGGAAAAAATAAAAGTGACTATTAATAATATATCACTCAGGTATTTTTCTCTGAGTGTGAAACTGGTCTGATGTCCCTGATTTGCAGTCTTATCATAAAGCTCTGTATTTCCTAAATTTTACTGCTAACCCCAGAATCACCTGTGGCCCCACCACACACCCACTAGATACAGATCTGTGTGAAATGAGTCTGGGAAACTCCAGTATTAACAGGTGCCTCTCGGTGTTGCAGGCCATGGGGTTGCAAAGAGTTGGACACGACTGAGCGACTGGACTGACTGGGTGATTTTAACAGGAAGTTTAGGAAACATTGGTTTCTAGTGTTGGTGCCTGAAATGTTGGACATGACTGAAGCAACTTAGCATACACACACTCAAAGGTTAGAGGGCACTCATGCTAAGAACGTTAAAGTTACTGCACCTCACCCTCTAGAGTTTAACTGTGTGAGCGTGCTGCGAAGACCATTAATCTTTGTTTGGACAAGCATGTTAAGAGTTTCTGATGGAGGTTTTCTGGAAGGTACTTTGAGAAATATTGATTTAATTAGAATTTATTCCTCCTGAGAATAAACACATTTCATTCTTTCATGTAAAATAAGGATTTGAGGATTAGAGTTAATTTCAGATTATAAATCCACTAGAATATAAACTCTGAGAGGACAGGAGTTATTTTTTTCTGTTTTGTTCGTGATACATGCCCAGTATTTGGAAGAATGGCTTTTACATAGAAGATGCTTGCAAACCATTTGTTGACTAAGTGAATGAACTAAAGGTGTAAAGATATCATGTCTCTTAGTCTTGCATTCCTCCCATACTTTTGAAGGCCATATTATAATTGGAAGATGTTCACAAGTGAATTTGCAAACAGAGAACAAGAGGATGGTGGAAGGAGTAGAGAGAAAAAAAATCTAAATCCCTTTAGAACTTTAGGAGAGAGAAAAAAAGTCAACAAAAGAAAAAATAGGAGGGATAAATGACCCCACACACACACACACACACAAAACTCTGGGGACCTCACAGAACTACTATGGTGACTGTAGTCTTGGACATCCATCACTATTTGACCCTGGAGGCTTTGAGTTGCTTTCTCTGAGAGAGGGAATACCAGAGGGCAAGGTGAGGTTTTGATGAGAAAATGTACAAGATGTAAAATTGTAGCTTTCTCCTCCCCTCTTTCTCCCTTATTTTCTAAACTTTTCCTATGCATGTTGCAACCTACAATCTCATTTGGTGTGTCAGCAGGTAAGTTGGGCATGGCATCATGTGATCTGAGTTCAATATCCCACCTCAGTTCTTTTCGGCTTTGTATGGAGTCCTGTGTCCCTTGATTCAGCACCTGAGCATTCACTTACTCCCATATTAGTGAAAGAAGAATCTTGAGTGTTAAGGACCTTACCAGCTGAAGGGGGGAAAAAAAGGCCAGCCCCTGATATGCAGCTTCTACACCTTCTTCAAGGGTTGCTGCCTGCAAAGAATGATTCCAAGGAGTTAGAATTGTCCCCTGCAGGCACTGTTTATTCCTGTCTTAACTCTGGGTGTGAGAATTGGTATATGTGTTAGTTGCTCAGTCCTGTCCAACTCTTAGGGATTCCATGGACTATATATAGCCTTCCAGGCTCCTTTGTCCATGGGCTTCTCCAGGCCAGAATACTGGAGTGGGTAGCCATTCCCTTCTCCAGGGGATCTGCCTGATCCAGGGATCGAATCCAGGTCTCTCACACTGCAGGTAGACTCTTCACTGTCTGAACAATTTCCTCCAGGGAATGAGGCCACAATAATGGCTCCTCTCAGCTGTTCCTGAATCTGGGACTGTATCCTTTGAGAGCTGCACATTTTCAGGGGCTGGGAGGGGCGGCATAAAGATTTTAAGAATGAGATTTGAGTCTAACAAATGGAATGCATAGCAGAGTGTGCTATATTCACAGGAGATATTTCCCCTCTAATTATTAAGTATTGTGTGAAGGATGAGGAGTAAAAAATGGAATGGGATACATTCAATGAAGCATGTTAATGCAGCTCTTTCCTGATGCTTTCCAAATCACTGACCCTAAGAAAGATTGTACAGGTGTTTTTCTTATGGATCTTCTGTGATGGTGACTAAGGCCCCTCCTGGAATATGTAGGATGCCAGAAAGTTTCTCTTTGTTCTATAAAGATCTACATTGTATAAGACTCTCCAGGGCATAAAAAGCCTTCTCTCAAAACTATACAGTGTTTCTTTTTGCCCACGACATAAAGGTTTTAAGGAACCTGGCTTTGTTGGTGACACAGGGAACACAGGTAGCTCCAGTGTTCAGAAAACAGGGTTTGGTCCTCCATAATTTCATTTTGAATAGCTACCTCAGAGAAACCACTTTCTTTATAACAATTATACCATTCTTAGAGCACTTGATAGCCTACAAAGCACCTTCACACATCTTGTATTTTGAGCCCCACAATGAACTTGAAAGACTGAATTTATTGTTCTATTTCTTACAGTACAAAAGGGCAGCTTGGAGATTTTAAATAAATTTCCAGTGAGTGGCAGTTCAGTTTCGTTCAGTTCAGTTGCTCAGTCATGTCCAACTCTGCGACCCCATGAACCGCAGCACGCCAGGCCTCCCTGTCCATCACCAACTCCCGGAGTCCACCCAAGCCCATGTCCGTTGAGTCAGTGATGCCATCCAACCATCTCATCCTCTGTCATCCAGAGTGGACAACAAACGAATCTTATCCCAAATTTTTACTACTAATAGTATAGCTTATGACACTCACAATGAATGAGAAAAAAAAAATCTCAAATTTTGAGCAAGAAATTTGGGTAGAATGTGCCAGCATCCTGCTCATGGCAGCCTTTGGATGTCTAGACAAATTAGGAAGTGACTTAGATTGCTTAATGTAAAGCACTGGTTCTCAAGGTTTGGTCCATGGATCAGCAGCAGCAACAGCATCATGTGGGAGCTTGTTTCAAATGCACAATCTCAGGCCTCAGGAATCTAGAGGCAGAGCCCAGGAATTTGTTGTAAACCAGTCCTGCAGGTGATTCTGGTGCATGCTATTGAGAAATTTTGATTCGACGCATACCACTTCATGAAGTCCTTTCCTCTTCATCCCCTTATCCCACAATTTAACCTTTAGTTTAAAAGCCTTTTTGATGCATAATAAACACTTTGTCATTTAGTACATTAGGAAGATCTTCTCTATAAAAGTCAGTGAGAAACAGGCCCAAAATACTGAGAACTGGGATGGGTGAAGGGAAAAATTATGAGTTGGGAGCATAGACGTTTTCTGGAAGGTCAGTGGGAGACTCAGGTCTTGGGACTTCAGAGTTGAGAAGAGAAAGCAAGAAACAAAATGAAGAAAGGACTGAATTTACACTTTCTAAATTTATATTTTCCAGCTGTGTCTAAGACTACTTCTGCCACAATCAGTTACTTTTCCTGCAATGCTATTGTCTTTTAAAACTGATAGTTCCAACCCATTGGTTCAACTAATCAAATATAACCTACTAAATTTAAAAATACAAATAGTGAGTAACTCTCTCAGTAGAAAGTATCTTTATCAAGGAAAGGGACATCCTTATTTTAACTTTGGAAAAGACCTGTCTATGCAGAAGTAAAAGGCTTGTGTTTAGTGGAGTATCTTCAGGCCAGCTTCTAAGTCTACAAATGTAGCACTCAGGAAGATTCTGTGGCTTTGGGGGAACTAATAAAAGAGTACAAAGTTATGGCTAAGATGGCTTGCTTCTCATGAAGCCTACCTTACACAGGGTGAATCCTCTTCATGAATAAAGTTTTCCAGTCTTCAGCTTGTTTCATGAGTATTTGTCATACCATTTAATAGTAAGAACCAAAAGATTTATTACTGGGAAGAAATCACAAAGATGCTATCTTTTTGTCCATTTAAAAAATCAAAAGAGAAATGCCATGTGTCTACATAGTAGTAAAAGCCCTTTTCCCATTCACTTTGATCCATATTTGGGCCAGAGGAGGAGACTAACTTTCATGGAACTTTCCCCTGTGACAGGAAGTAGCTCTATTCCTCAATCATAAGATAGAAGATATGTTCCTTGGTAAACCTTTTGAGTCTCTAATGGTAAACATGGGTCACTTATATATGTAAAATTTATCTGATAATATAGATATTTTCATTTTATTTGTCCAAAAGAAAACTTTTCCTCTCCATCCCAACTCCTCCATCATTCTTGATGATGCTAATATCCTTGTAAATAACTGCTTCATGGCTCCTGCCTCCTACTCACTTTACAGGGTGGAGCAGGCAGGGACTGACTGTTGCCCTCAAGAGGTTCACTGGGGTCCAAACTCCAGTGTAAAGAGGGAGTAATCCTTCTGCAAACTCAGCCTAAAATCATACAAGCAGCTTGCTTATTTGTTTTGTTTCATCTTGGAGCTGTCATGTCTCCTAGTTGATTGATTTTGAGAATGTGTTTCTTAGTGAAATTCTAGAAAATCAATTGCTTGTCAGAAAATCTGTAGTCTTACAACCAGCTGGACTGTGCTGTGAATTACATGGAACAGGGTCAAGTTTGTGACATGAATATTCTATCCAGGTTGTTCTGATTCTGTTCCAGTCAGGATACACCTTATCATCTCTTTAGGGAACACGAGAGCTCCCTGGTGGGGAGGTGGTGTACATTCTGGTCAAAGTAATCTCATACCCTATGCTAGCTATTAACTGAATACTTACAGATGCCAGGCATAACTTATCAAAACAAATTTTCATTCCTCCATCTATAATGTATGTGATCTTGTTTTGTCCATTTGTCAAAAAGGGTAGAATTGGGCAGAACTAAAAGAGAATGAAATAGCCTGCCTGAAATGTTGGGGCCAAGACTCAAATCTAGGTCTGCCTGAGTCCAAAACTAATTGCTTTCACCACCCTATTCTATTTTAGTACTTGATGCTACTCCAACCCCAAGCTTCCTTCCTGAAGCTCCAAACCCCCAAGATCATTGAGAAAGAATCTGAGAAAGAATCTATCTGAACCCTCTTTGTATTTGTCACATTGCTTCACTTAATAATCTGTATCTAGTAGGTACTCAATATTTGATAAGCGAATGAATGGATACATGTTTATTAAATGGATATACATCAGGTACTATTTGCAGGACGCTTGTACACAAAAAGTATATAAAGCAAAACATCTTCCTTATTTGTCAATAATGTTTTAATAGGTAAAATTAAAAGGGGGAAATATTTAATTCAGTGAAAGGTAGGAGGAGTATGTTTTGCCTCGTGGGGAGACTGTGGCAGCTGAAGGAAGGACTCAAATGTTGCTGCTCTCCTTCTACCTACTGTCTGACAGTGGCCTCATCATGGGTATATTGCCCCTCCCTGACCCTTGACTTTCAGCTTGGTCTGCAGACTTACTCTGGCTTATGGCATGCAGGTGGGGATGACCCTATAAGGCCTCTTGTGTTTCTCCTGCCCTCCTTGCACCTCAAGTTTCAGCATGAGAAAAGTTTTCATCAGGTGTTGCATCTTGAACCTGGACCCCATATGAGACATGAGCAAAGCTGAGTCAGCCCAGACTAGACTGCCTGACTCTCATTTGACTCATTCCATCCAAGTGCAGATCCAGTGAAATAAAAACTTCTGTTAAAGTCACTGAGTGTTGTGGCAGAGCTAATGAATATAGTAGATGTCCCCACTGTTTACAGAGTTAAATGTCAAAGGCTCTAATTTAACAATATAATAATAAATAACAATTTGCTCACTAAGGGGAATAAACCCTGAATACTCATTGGAAGGACTGATACTGAAGCTGAAACTCCAATACTTTGGCCACCTGATGCAAAGAGCCGACTCATTGGAAAACACCCTGATGCTGGTACAGATTGAAGGCAAAAGGAGAAAAAGGTGGCAGAGGATGAGATGCTTGCATAGATAGCATCACTGATTCAATGGACATGAACTTGGGAGAACTCCAGGAAATGGTGAGGGACAGGGAGGCTGATGTGCTGCAGTCCACAGGGTTGCAAAGAGTCGGACATGACTTAGTGACTGAACAACAACAACACTAGGTCTCACTCTTAAATATTTTTTAGGAGAATTAAACCTTAGAGGTGACTGCAGCCATGAAATTAAAAGACGCTTACTCCTTGGAAGGTAAGTGATGACCAACCTAGACAGCATATTCAAAAGCAGAGACATTACTTTGCCAACAAAGGTCCATCTAGTCAAGGCTATGGTTTTTGCTGTGGTCATGTATGGATGTGAGAGTTGGACTGTGAAGAAAGCTGAGCACCAAAGAATTGATGCTTTTGAACTGTGGTATTGGACAAGACTCGAGAGTCCCTTGGACTGCAAGGAGATCCAACCAGTCCATTCTGAAGGAGATCAGCCCTGGGTGTTCTTTGGAAGGACTGATGCTAAAGCTGAAACTCCAGTACTCTGGCCACCTCATGCGAAGAGTTGACTCATTGGAAAAGACTCTGATGCTGGGAGGGATTGGGGGCAGGAGGAGAAGGGGATGACCGAGGATGAGATGGCTGAATGGCATCACGGACTCGATGGACATGAGTCTGAGTGAACACTGGGAGTTGGTGATGGACAGGGAGGCCTGGCGTGCTGTGATTCATGGGGTCGCAAAGAGTCGGATATGACTGAGTGACTGAACTGAATTGAAACTTAGAAATGGCCCAAGGCTGAGAAGCTAGGACAGAGGCAAAGAATTGAATAGCCAGAAAGTGTTAGTTGCTAGGTTATGTCCAACTTTTTGTGACCCCCATGAACTGTAGCCCACCAGGCTCCTCTGTCCATGGGATTTTCCAGGCAAGTATACTGGAGTNCGCAAAGAGTCGGACACGACTGAGCGACTGAACTGAACTGAAGCATTCATGAATGGTAGGTATCACTGTAATTAGTAAAATCTAATGAATCACATGTCCTAGTGATCAAAGTGAAAGTCGCTCAGTTGTGTTCAACTCTTTGCGACCCCATAGACTATACAGTCCATGGAATTCTCCATGCCAGAACACTGGAGTGGGTAGCCTTTCCCTTTTCCAGGGGATCTTCCCAACCCAGGGATCGAACCAGGGTCTCCCCCATTGCAGACAGATTCTTTATGAACTGAGATGTCAGGGAAGCCCTGTGATCAAAGGTGCCATCTTTATGTCAGTGAATCCCAGATTGCTTCAGTGAGCCAACCTCCCTGCATTCCTGAACTCTGCTCAGATGCTGGTGAGAGAGGCCTCACTGTGGCTCCCAGAAGTGATCACACTCTCCCCGGCAGCTGCCTGCTTGGGAAGCCAGTGGCGGCAGCCAGCAAGACTTGGGAGCAAGCCTAGGTCCCAGAGCCAACTATTTGACATCATCTGAGGTGCAGAGAGGTCTTGGAAACCTCCAGGGTAATTACAGGAGGTGGGGAATATCTATGGCAGGCTTCTCTAGATACAGAAAATAAAAACAGAAAATAAGTATAAGAAGTTCTCAAAGGTGAAACAGGGCCACCTGAGACAGATATGCAAACAGATGAAAAAGCCAAGATTTTGGTGGACAAGATTTTGGGAGGATAAACAAGGTTTTGGGAGACCTCTGACTCACAGGCCCTTCATCCCTACCAAAAAACACATCTAACTGATGTGATTCTCCAAGGGTGATAATTTTTATGAGTTGGACCCACTCTTCACAGCCAAAATATACCATCTCTAGCACCATCAATGAAGTCCCCACACAGAAAATAACTATTTACAGTAACACCTGCCATTTATTTACTAAATAATTATACTCTATGCTGCCTTTTACATATATTATCTCATCTAAGCCTCAAAATGGAATTTTGAGAAAATTCCAGTCCCCATTATACAGATGGGAAATTGGCACCGAAAAGGTTAAACAGCCTGTCTAAGGTCATAGGGCCAATAAGTGACAAAGAGAGATGTCTAATTTCCATGCTCTAACTACTATGTGTTTTCACATAAAATATTGGGTTCCACCCATGAGGCCTCTAGACAGGTTTTTCTCCTAGTCCTTCCAGAAAGTGAGGGACTTACTTATTCCACTCTATCCTAATCCAGAATACTTTTTATGCTAGGTACTGGACCCAAGATAAACCCCACTAAGCCAAGCAACAGTTATGCTCATAAGCACACAGACAGGGGTTTAAATAATACAAAATACATGTGAGGTGAGGAATTAACAGGTAAGGGAAAAGAGGATGTGACCACAAACCTTCTATCCCATAGACCAACATACCCAGAGCATTCCACACTCCTTTCTTCCTAAGAGAAGGAAGAAAATCACAATCTCAAGAAAAGATGCCTTGTCCAAAGAGAACAAGATTCCAGAAATGTTAGTGAAGTGTCTCTAGAATAAGGAGAGGTGACCAAAGAAACGTGCGTATGTGCTAATTCATTTCAGTAGTGTCCGATTCTGCAACCCCATGAACTATCGCCTGCCAGGCTCCTGTCCATGGGATTCTCCAGGAAAGAATACTGGAGCACGTTGCCATGCCCTCATCCAGGGGGTCTTCACAACTCAGGGATCGAACCCATGTCTCTTAAGTCTCCTGCATTGGCAGGCAGGTTCTTTACAACTAGCACTACCTGGGAAGCCTGACCTAAGAAGAATGCAGAGGACACATCACTTGAAAACAAAATTAAAAAAGCAAACACATAACACCCCACAAGTGTTCTCCATTAGATTTCCCAAAGCAAGTCATGACTTTGGAACCAACCCATTAACACAAATCAAAATAATTTGAACCAAATGTTCCCATTTAAAGGTCTGTTCCCCCCCCCCCTTGAAGAGTTCTACAGTGTTCTACCAGGGTAAATGTACTTTCACACACCAGGCCACCTCACTCCAGTAATCACCACCAGACTTGAGGTTTGCATGGCTCTAACCAAGCCAGCAAAAGTCTATGAATCCCAAAACCAATAGCAGAGGTCATAAGACAGATGGCAAGAGGTAGACACAGCGGACGTGGGAGGTTCTGCAAGAGGACCTCCCTCTGAAAATGAAACACTCTCTCTGGGTTTTTGTTCCTAGAAGTCATCCTTCACAGGACTCACACCCTCTTCAACTGGCCATCTCCTTTGCTCCAGCCAGAGGAATCTGTCACTTAGCAACTACTCTCCAACAAAATACTAAGGAAAGCTGGGAAACCAAAACCAGGAAGCCAAGATGAAGTCAGGCTTTTGAAAACTCTTGCTCCCTAGCACTCATGGGATAAGCTTCAAGCAGAGCAACAGTTTCCATCAGACCTGGGCTCAGAGCAAGAGAAGCTCTGCAGAGGTACCCTCACCCGATGTCACTGAAGAGTCACCCTGAACCACTCAGACCAGGACAAAGGTTCTTATTAAACTTCAAGGACTCAGTACACTGCAGAAACCACAGGATCCCCCAGCTCTCACCCAATCTGTCCTCAATTACAGTGTAAGCATGGTGCCAACGAGGTCCTGGATTTGGCCCAGTGTATCTTCCAGCCTAGGCAACTGGCTTAGCACCACAATAACTGACACCACTGATTACATCCTCAGAGCCCTTCCCTAAAGCCTCACCTAAACTCAGTCCCTCTCTATCGACTGTGATTTGTTTCTTGCCTGGCTTAGAGTTACTTTGCCTCGTTGTTTTCTTTTTTTGTTTGCCTCCATGAACACAGGGACCCTAATTACTGCTGTTATCCTTCAACCCCAGAGACGGGCACAAAGAAGGCACACGACTAATACTTACCATGTGGATGGGATAAGATGGTGAGAGGAAAACCACACAGAGGCCCTAATATATGCTCATGTGGTAAGAGATATATCCTAATACTACTAACTTGCCTAAATAATCTATTACAGATCCAGTTTTCACAAATTTATTCTTATGACTTTTCACACTTTCAGTCTCAGGGAAAATAAATGAATTATATGTGTTCTACTGTGTGAAAGTAACATTTCTTTTTATGTTCCTAAATTACCTCTACTGAACCTTTATTCTTAGAGGGGGAATGGAAGGGAAAAAACTTGCAGGACAGATATTACAGGGGTGGCTAAATCCAACTGTTATTCTAGGATATGAATCAGCAGGCCCACACTTCCCCTAACCATTCCTTGATAATTTTCTCTCAGTTATGAAGGGAGTGTGCGCATGGGGAGCCTGGGAAGAAGGCTACATGAAACTCCACAGATAACTTTTCTGATGACTCCACTGCCCAACTAACTAGGCTCAAAGACATCATAGCAACTACCACTGACCCCATGCTCTCTCATTTGTTTACCTACGAATCTTATAACTATCTGAAATTTCTATCCATCTACTTGTTTAAATGGATCTGTCTTTTCCACATGAATCTGAGTTTCCTAAGAGTAGAGCCTTGTCTGTCTTGTTCCCAAGACTGCAGAACATTTTAAGCCCCATAAAACAATTGTCAAAGAAACTTAACAGTAACTATGTGCTTTGTGAGATTGCCTAGGCTTCTGAACAAAGACAATGAGCTTGTTCCTTCTTAAAAGAAAAAAAAATAATCTATGGATTATTCCTCCATGATGAGGTAAGGCTTTGCCAGCCCCTCCCCATCATATATTCACATGGCTCTGAGTAAACTCAGTTCAGGTTCCACCCAAAAACTGTGTAAACTTAGCTTTTTTAACATCTGCAAATTCATAAATCACACTAATCATGATGATACAGGGACTCAATTAACTACCCAGGCCCTGAATGAACCTATTCAGCAAGAGCAGAGTCAACAGACGTGGCTGATTATATTTTCCAAATACAGCCCCACCAACACAGCCCATCCCACATGCTACTCTTACAATAAGTGGGACACAGACACTCCTCCATCAAGCAGTGGGGCCTATGTCCCCCTTCCCTTGAACCAAATGGACCACTGCAATGTCCTCAACTGAAAGAACAAGTGGGAGTAATGCTGCAGGACTTTAGAGGCAAGATCAAGAGCCAAGATGGCATTTGCCCAGTGTGCCCGCCCTCCTGCTCTTGACGCATGACTTTGGAGCCCACGGTGACCTTGTAGAGCTGGAGAGACCATACAGAGAGACCACATAAAGAGATGCCCGGTTGCTCCCACCTTCTCCCACCGTCAGCTCTTTTGGTCCTTCCAGAGCAGGTGCCATGCGAGTGGACCAGAGAGATGATTCCAGCCCCAGCCCTCAGTGACAATGGGCAGAGCCGAAACAAGCTGCCCCTGATGAGCCTTGTCCACAATGCAGATCCATGAGTAAAATAAATCTTGTTGCTTTGAAACCATTGAGTTTGGATGTATCGTGTTTTTCAGCCACCAAAGCTGCAAGACATACAAAATCAGTAGTAACAGTCCCTCCTCTGTAGTTTTCACCACCATGTCTTGGGGCTGGGGGTGGTTCAGTCCACATGCAGAGTGTGTATATATATATACACACACAAATGTACAACCCCAAAATTTCTGGATCACTGAAAGTCACAAAACAAGAAGCAGGAAAAAAAAATACAAAACTGCACAGCACACAAAGCTTTTCCAAGTTTGCCAGTCTCTGAGCTCTTTAGACTTGAAGAAGTTGCTCTTTGGCCAGCTGCCGCTTTCCCCCTTCACTGTACATTTCATTCCCCTGAACAGGGACTGGAAAGTAAGAACATTCCCTTTTGAACAAGCTCTTTTTACCAGCTTGTTCACTCACTCTCAGGAAAGCCTCACTCTGGAAATTCTTTTGTTTTGAATAAGCTAGAATAGGGATTATCTACCTATGTAAGAGTGCTCTTAGATCTGTTTGGGCAGACGTTAATCAACCAAACTTGGAGGGATATTCTTCTAATCTGGAGAATTCTTCAAATCTCATATTTGTTGAAAGAACATTTCACATGCACATGTTTATGATCCCACATGGGTGTCAGCATCAGACACACACAAGTCCAAATACAAGCTCAACCACTCAGCAGCTGTGGGACTCCTGGCAAGTTATTTGACTTCTCTGTGTATCAGTTTATGGTACCTGTGATGGAGACAATAATAACCCTCAAAGAGGTGTGGTAAGAATTAAATGAGGTTAGTACAACTAACACTTATAAAGTGGTTACCATACGTCAGACACTGTTCTAAGTGCCCGAAGGCACTCAGACCATCCCTGGCCCACAGTGGGTGTCCATAGACAGTGGCTGTCATGAGCATCGTTATTACTAATGTAACATCATTAGATGACGATATATTCCTCTGACTGAAGCCATAACCCTTGGGGTAACTGTAAACATCAACTCTTATTACAGCGCAAGAGTCATGGGCTTCATATTTATAATCAACTCATAAACCTATAAACTCATAAGATGTATAAGAATCAAATGAGGTGCCTATTAAAAAAAAGATCCCTGGCTATATCTCCAGAGATTTTAATAGTCTGGGATGGAGTCCAGAAAGTTGCTTTCTTAACACCCCCACCCATCCACAGGTGACTCCAACAAACCCTGCCCTAAAGATGCTGCTGTAAATATATGGACTGAATCAATCCTGATGCCATAGAAAGAGCATATGCTCACAGTGAGAAGTCCTGATTCTAATCTTAGCTGCGCCCCTAACTATTTCTACAGCTGGGACACAGACCCTTAACTTCTCTGGGTCTTGGTAAAAGGCAGGCTTCAGATTAAATAACCCCAAAGGTGCCTTCTTTTCAAACCTGATTCCACAGCCTCACTACTAGACCCAAGTCCCTCAGACCCCCTGATTTTGTGCATTTGTAGCAAATGAACTAAGAGTACCCACTTTTATTAAGTCCCCACTATATGCAAGACCACTGTCCAAAATGTGTCATCCATTTAAAAATGTCTAATGTTCATAGCCAGCTGCTAGAGGTTTAATAATTGTCTGAAGTAACATGGCCAGTAGTAGCACAGCCTTGATTCCACGCCAGGTTAACCTGACCCGATACCTGTGTTCTTACACCATTATACCTTAGATCGTCTCACTGCAAAATTTGTTTTCTTTGGATTTCTTGTTTTGTTTTCTGCCTTTGAGATAAAAGGTAAATGCCTAAGCTGCTCAGCTCTGCAAAGAACCAAAGGACAAGAACAGGGCAAAGAGGGAGAGAAGTGGGGCAGCTGGGAACCCAAGCCCAAAAAGGAAGCTCAAATGAAGCTGAAAGAACAAGCTACCATGTCAGAATGATGTCTTGACTACAAAGTGCTGAGGTTGGTCAGCAGGAGGGAGGTGGAAGGAGACAGCAGAGAAGTGAAGACAGAGTGGTCAGCAGGAGGGAGAACAAGCAAATTTCCCAAAGATCTTCCCCTCCCTTTCTTAATTCCTCTCCTGGGAAGAACAGGCCTTTTCAACAGAGTATCTTCACGTGCTTTGCAATACAATGGTTAAGTTTCTCATGACGTCCACTCTTTTGTTTTCTCTCCCCAAATAAAGGGAAACTAATCCCAGGCCTCTTGCCTCCAAACCTCATTGCTTCATCCTGCGACTCAGAGGGAAAAAGGAAAGCCAGCGCAGAAGAGGAGAAAGAGCATTCACTATGGCAAGTTCCAGAGAATGGGTTTTAAACAAAAATTGTTTGGGTTTCCAACATTGTTCTGTGAGAGATTTAAAGGGATCCTGAAGGACAGGCGTCCTTAGTGGCTCAGACAGTTACGAATCCACCTGCAATGCAAGAGATCCTTCAATCCCTGGGTCAGGAAGATCCCCTGGAGAAGGGAATGGCTACCCACTCCAGTCAGCATTCTTGCCTGGAGAATTCCAAGGACAGAGGAGCCTGGCGGGCTACAGTCCATGCGGTCTAAAAGAGTCAGATATGAATGAGTAACACTTTTACTTTCACTATTTTTTTTTCTGAAGGACAGGCAGCCCAGGGTAAGCTGCCAGGAAAAGCACAGGATTTGAAATCAGAAAACCTGACCCCAGCACTGGAAGAGATACTTCCTATCTGACCTGGGGCAAATTACACCATCTTCCTGCAGGTGCCACATCTGTAAAATGGGTGCAACAACATCACCATCACTGACCTGTTTTAAAGAAGAAATGGATCAATGTCTGTGAGATGCCTAGCGTGGTATCCAACCCAAAGTTTTTCTAAATTGAGAAAGAGGTAAGCAAAAAATGACTCATAACATCTTATTTATATTTGTTCAGTTTCAGACATCTTCGAACTACTCTGTGGCACCCTGCAGTTCTCTTTCAATCTTCACTCTTCCAAGCAACCAAGGGACAACTTCTCCTGTGAAAACAAATGCTTTCGAGATGTGTCAAAACACCCACTCGTGACAAGGAAAACCATGGTGATTACTTCAGGCTGGTACATAGGAGGCTAAGTAACATCTGAAGCCCAAAACAGAGCAAAGAGAAAAGGCAGCCTAATAACACACGCAAGTCAGGGCATTTAGCTCTTGCTTTACAGGTTAAACTGAATTTTAGTATTGGAAGAAGGGAAAATTTCTTTAAAGTTGTAAATTATCTACAGGACTGGTTCACAACAGAGGAAAATGCTGTTGGGCTTTAAGGAAGCCAGCACCTTTCTCCAGAGGGGAAGCATGAACACTAGATTCAGGAGGAAGTCAAAACCCTAGAGAGATCGTTAACCGAGTGAGACAGAGACTCAGCCCAGCCAGTTCAGAGCCGCTGTGACGGCACCACCACCGAGGGTGCCTGGCCCTGGAACTCCAACAGAGGAGGGTGGAGCCTGTGAAAATGGTCAGCAACCCTGCCTCTGCTCTCTAACAATCCAGACATCACATCAACATATACAAGGGCTCCATTCCCGAGTGAGGCAGGCATGGCAACCAAGGCACTGGACTCAGACAACACGGGTTTAAATCCTAGCTCTGTCATTAACTAGCTCTGCGATCTAATGCTCTGTGCCTGGATTTCCTCATCTGCAAAATGGTTATAATAACAGAAGCAATCTTTTGTGAGTTTTGCCAGTACTGTATGAGTGAACACAAACATAGAGCCTTGATCACAGCAAGTGCTCAATTAAATGAAAGCTATTACTGCCTAGCTCACTGTGTTATTAGCCAGCCATTACTGGGCTTTTCTTCCGTACCATGTGCTAACCATAGGTTGCCAATTAGTCCCCTAAAGCCCTGTGAGTCAATGAAGGTAAAGCACTGAGCTCAGTGCCCTCAGAAACATAGAAAACGCTCGATAAAGGGAACCCACCCTTGCTACTATCATTATCAAATCAAACCCAAAACACCCCTTCACTCAGTTCTGCAAAGATATCTGGGTAATACAATTAGAAGAAAATCACATATTAGGCATCTATTTTATAACACATAACCCAGATCTTTTTGATGAGTCAGAGCCTCTAGTTGCAAACAGCCTTGATTATTACCTTGAGACTTTCACTATAATACAGATTTCAGGACCCAGAAATTACATGAGTAAGGCCTACTGGATGCTCTCTTACACAAGGATTCTATGGCCTAGAGGGAAGAGAAGGGGCTTCTATACCACAAATTTCACCTCTGATGGTTCAAAGTGCCATGCACTTTGAGAATACCCATTTAAATTCCAGAAAAGTGTGTGCTGGTAAAGCATGTGCTTTATATCACTTCATGAGCTAGGCAGAGCCACCCAACCATGAAAGAAATATCAGGAAAAGAAAAAGATACAGTACAAACTTAGTTCAAAAAAAAAAAAGGGTCATTCCCTAAAAGTACTTCTTTCTATTTCTGATCCAATTGTTTTCTATCAGAGATAGATAAAATTGACCCTCCACCTGCCCCAGGCTGCTTTGCTTTGACAAATGACAGTGCTCACACTGGACCAGGTAGAATATAGCCTCAGTATTGTTAAGTCAGGTTCTATTATTAACAATAGTCTTGGTCCACATAGTAGGAATAGCACTTTTCAGGTGGTATGGCACATTGGGTAATGGTCACACTTCTCTGCAGTGTGACTTTGCCATTCATCATTTCTCCACTCCCTTGAATCTCGGCTGCCCTTGCGACTTGCTTTGGTCAGCAGAATGTGGCAGAAATGATGTTATGTGAATTCCAAAGCCTGGGCCTCAAAAAGAGCTGAAGCTTCCACCTCTGCCATCTTGGAACACTATCCTGAGACTGTCATTCCATGGAGAAGCCAAGGAAGAGAGATCACATGGGGAGAGAGGGGGATCCTGTGTTCCAGTGAAATTCATCTGCATCAGCAAGCCCAGGAGAGGCAAGAGTAGCATTCAACCAATCCACTGAGTCACCAGAAGAGATTCTAATAACTATTGCCACCTTCAGTCTCAAAGGTTTGGGGTGACTGGTTGTACAGCAAGAGATAAGTGATACAGGTAGACTAATTGGAGTTTAATTTTTGAAATGAGTTTTCAAAACAATCCTAAACTTACCTAACTCAATAACAGGCAAATTCCAGGTTGCTGGAACTCAGGAATAGCAGCTACCTTAGGAGAGGAGGAATGGGATGGGAAGGGAACTTTATGGGATGCTGATAAGTTTATTTCTTGGCTTGAGCAGTGATTACATAGATACGTCCACTTTGTGATAATTTATCAAACCCTGCAATTGTGAGCTGTGGACTTTTCCAGATACATACTAAACTTACATTTTTAATAGTTTAAAATAAACCTCTCTTGGAAAAATCTCTTTGAGAAACAAAGGTATGTGGCTAAAGGAAATAAATAATCATGCTCATAATTTTTTTGTTGATGAAAATTTCCTCATAAAAGCATGTAACACACACAAGTCCAGTTTTTAAAACTCAGCCTCACTTTTAAACTATGAGCATGTTTCTTCCTCGCCAAAAATATGACCCATTTATGAGTCTAAAGATATCCCCCCAAATCCCAGGAAACTCTGTAATGCCTGCTACTGCTACTGCTAAGTCGCTTCAGTCATGTCTGACTCTGTGCGACCCCATAGACGGCAGCCCACCAGGCTCCTCCGTCCATGGGATTTTCCAGGCAAGAGTACTGGAGTGGGGTGCCATTGCCTTCTCCACTGTAATGCCTAGGTCAAGATATTTAAGTCCTGGTTTGAAATTTTCATGTCATTTCAGAAACACTGTACAAATCACTTACAAAGTAAAAGGTCCTCAGAGCTTCTGTACACACTGGTATGTCTCCCTTGATAGGTCACATGATTAGGACACATTTGATCCTGTACAAAACATCTACTGAGACACTTGGTCCACCCCAAAAGTTCCTCAAAATCTGGTCCTATCAAAAATATCCACAAGTGAACTTCCTTGGTTGTACAGTGGGTAAGAATCCACCTGCCAACGTGAGGGACAGGGGTTGAACTCCTGATTCAAGAAAATTCCACGTGCCACAGAACAACAAAGCCTGTATGCCATTACTGAGCCCACATGATGAAACTACTGAAACCCATGAACCTGGAGTCTGTGCTTCGCAACAAGAGAAGCCACCACAGTGAGAAGCCGGCACACAGCCCCCACTCTCTGCAACTAGAAAAAGCCCGCACACAGCTACAAACACCCGAAGCAACCAAAAATAAACAAACGAATCTTTTAAAGGCAGGATATGAAAAAAAACAAAAATATATGGTCCATGCCAAATGGTCCTTGATATTCAGGGTCCTGCCAAAAACATGCACATTTGGAAAATTTCTGAGTTCAAATAGCCCATAACACTCATTTACACTTTCAGTTTATGGAATTAATATATTAAAAAATATTACCATGCCTTATTGGTCCAATAACTGTATGGAGGCTATACGCCAATAATAACCATTCTTGCCTCAGTAGTCTAGCTGGGGTTAGGTAGATGGGTTAGGGTTTGAATCCCACAGAAGAGCAGAATTTATATTAACTATGTATGCCCAGGAAGAGTCCTACAGTTAGAGAAGTGTACAAAGGATGACTGACAACTTGAGGATGGAATCTCGCAGTGCATGCATGGTGCATTAATACGTCACTGGGCATTTGGCTGAATGTTGCTGGGTCCTTCAATAAGGGCAGAGTTTGAAAGAAGGAGCTTGGTCACGTTGCTGTGTAAAACAAGCAGCAAGTGTAATGTAAACACTTAACAAAGTTATTTTGCTTGTATGGGAAGAGAGAGAATGGGTGTGGCTCTCCTACCACATAAGAGGTCTGGTGTAAGAGTCACCATGAAGAGAATACCAGGCATCTAATTAAGCCTCATACAACGATACCAGTGCCCAGGATTAAGGGGCAATATTACCTTTGAATCAATGCTCTACAAGGTAATACTGCAGTATCCACAAAAATGTCTGCCACTATTTGGAAACGTTTTTGTGGGTATGACTCCCATACTTAACTGTCGATTTAATTAGGCTTCCCCTACCAGTGACCACTGGACATATTGCTACAGAAGAAATAAACAACTCTTTTTCTGTTGCTCGGCAATGAGTCATTGAAAATTCCACCAGAGTATGATAGAAATAGTAAACTCACAATAGAAAAGCTAGTGCTGCATTATAACGGCTTTTATTACTGTTTTCATTTCTTTAAAAGAGAAAGAACTAAAAGGCACTGACACTATGAGAGAAAAGAGAACCTGTAATGCCCGGTATATACAAGTCAGGATTCAGATAACATTGCCATCAGTCAAGATGGGACAGGAAAACAGCGGCACAACACTGATGTTAAAGGAAAGGAAGGAAAACCTTAAACAGGTTAAAACAGCACACAGAAGAACCAAATGCAACACCATCACGGGCACCTCTAAGAACTTATCATGATACTCATGATGATGAGACCCTGTTAAAACTGCCAGAAAGAAACTCATTAAAGAGGCAAGTAAAGAGAACGGAAAGCAGACTTCCAGCTCCAAACCCAGCTCCACCACATGGAAGCCGAATTCTAGGAGTATAAAGTGACCATTTTTCACACACGATGCCTATGCTCAAGATGATGACAGATTTCCTGTTTACACAACTCATGACAATATTCAATATTTAAGAACCAGTTCCACATTATGCCATAATAGCACCTTAAAGGTGGCACCAATGCAGTGCAATTATTTACTGTGCATGGTGTCTCACTGGTTTAGACCGTGTGACTGGTTCATACACTAACAGGTTCAGTTATTTACTGTGCGTGGTGTTTCACTGGTTTAGACTATGCCATTGGTTCATACACTAACAGTGAAACGGTGAAAAGACACATAGATATACACATAAAAAAGTATTGCACTTGCAAGGAAAAGAAATCTCATCAATAACTCTTCACTGTACATGATGGATTTCAAAATAGCAAATATAAAGGTGATGAGACTACTCCTAACAAGTGCACAAGTGAGAGGATGCTTATTTCATTTTCCACAATCACTGTGACCAAAAAATACCTTTTGAGTCTAATGTGTGAGTATATGACAAAGGAACGTAACACCCGTTAAGTGTCAAGCATCTTGTTTAGACTGCCATTTCTGCCTTTGGAAGATGCAAATGAAACTTTTAAGCATTATGAGGAATGCAAAAAAAAATTCAGATGACCTAATAGACTATGTGGAGAAAATGCATGCCCATGGAAGACATGGCAGATTTCCCCCAGAAACTTGCCATGTTTATACATCAGTGCTGACCGCAGATTACAGGATGAACAATACAGTGGATGGCTGGCAGAGCAAATTTCAAGAGCTGATGGCAGTGCACCATTCTTCAATCTGAAAATTTATTGACATATTAAAAGATGAACAACAAAGCAATCAATAAGTTAGCACCCAAGTTCTTGGTGGTCGCACACAAATACAGCCATCAATTATGTAACAATATGAACAAAAGCAAAACCATATTACTGAAACTGTTTACAAATATAATGAATATAAAACCAGTAATCAGGTCAACATATATCTAAAAGACTGCTCACTGACTTAAGAGTAACCTTGACAAACTTTATCATGAAGATGAACAAGAATAAATGTGAAAACCAAAATTCATCACAAATTACAATAAAATAATGTAAAGGAAAATTTAACTAAGTTAAATGCAAAACTGAACGAATCATGGATCAAACATCTCAATGGATATTTGGAAAAGGATCAAATTTCAGTGATCTCTTGGCAAAATTAAATGCTTTTATTATTTAATGAATCACAGACTCAATGTCTCAATGAAAGTTTCAGACAGGACCAAATTTCAAGGACTTTTTGGCATGGACAAAACGGCCTGCAAGAGATCACACAAACTCCGTAAAACCACATTTCTCTCATCTCACTGTCCCCCAACCCCAGCATTCTCACCCTAAAGACAAGCAGAGTCACTTGTTTACAAAGAAAGAACTCAACATATGTCTGTGGTTGTTACGACACCCCAAAGCCCTTAACAATGTTTATATCCCTTGACTAAGTAACTCCTCTTAAAGGAGTCTGTTCAAAGGAAATAATTTTATTAAATGGAGACAAAGATTTACATTTGATATTATCAAATTCTTTAACATAGAAAAAATTAAGAATGGAAATCCTTTAAATGTTTAAAGTCAGGAGATTAGATTAGGAAATGCTATACATCCATAAAGCAGAAACAAAGACATTTAAAATGACATTAAGAAAGAGAAAAGAAGGAATTCCCTGATGGTCCAGTAGTTAGGACTTGGTGCTTTTACTGCCAAGGGCTCAATCCCTGTTCTGGGAACTAAAGTCTTGCAAGCCACATGGTGTAGCGAAAAAAAAAAAAAAGGAGACAGAGAGAGAAAAAAGAGGTTCTCTCTTTGTGGTAGGATTATGAGCGTCTTTCTTCCTGCTTCTTTACAGCTTTCAGTACTTCTCAGATTTTCTACAAAGTGCAAGTGGTTCTTCACTTCTTACTTTTATAATCAAAACAAAGAAAAAAACCAGGAAAATGCATTGAACTGAAGGTAATTAACATTATAATCTTTCTCTTTTAGTAACCGTTCGCGATTTTATCCATTATTTACATTCCTCGCCTGGAATCATAATTTCAGCTGTTTACATACCTTGAACATTCTACCAGAGTCAACTCCCAATGAATCACAATAATCTATTTATCTTTCTTTCTTCTCCTCTAGGCTCTGAGTTCTTCATTTTCTTTGTAAACCCAATGCTCAACATAGTGTCTTTGCCTTAATGGGCACTCAATATATTATTTTGACTGAAAGCTGCTGGATGTCAGAGTAACGACAAGAGGATTTACCTACTGCCTGGCAGCAGGGGCCATGTTTCCCTACATACCCCATGCCTGGCGCACAAAAGATCTAAAATAAGTATATGCTATTTGTCTTAGTCTGAGTTGCCATAAAAAAATTCGAGACTGGGTGACTTAAACAATAGACATTTATTTCTCAAAATTCTGAGAATTGGATGTCTTGAGATCAGGCTGCCCGCATGGTTGGGTTCTGGTGAGGACTCCAGTTCTGCCTTGAGGGCAGTCACCTCCTTGCTGTGGGCTCACATGACATCTTTGTGCATGTGCACAGGGTTGAGGGGCAGGGAGAGCAAGCAAGCACAAGTGCACACACATGTCTCTTCTTATAAAGACACTAATCCTATGCAACCCCACCCTTAAGGTCTCATCTAACTCAATTACCTCTTTATAAGCCCTATCAAATAGTCACATTGGGTATAAAAGTATCAACATATAAGTTGTATGTGGGGGGCACAATTCAGTCTATATCATTAGTAAATGAAAACTGATAACATTTCACCTCACCAGTGGATCCCTAAAGTGATACCAAAAATAGATTATTGCCTATGACCAGAACATCTGATAGGGTGCACCAAAGAGAAGTATAAGATTTTGGTATGTCTTCCTAATTTCATGCAGAACAGCAAGTCAAGAAAGAATATGGGCAAACACAAAAGACCCCAAACAGCGTCAACAATCTTAAGAACAGAGATGGAGGAATTATGTTCCTTGCCTTCAGACTATACTACAAAGCTATAGTCATCAAAACAGTATGAGCCTAGCACAAAAATAGACACACAGATGAAACAGGGTAGAGAACCAAGAATAAACCCACACATTCATTTGATCTACGACAAAGCAGGCAAGAATATACAACGGAGAAAAGACACCCTCTTCAACAAGTGGTAATGGAAAAACTCGACAGCCACATGTCAAAGAAAGAAATTAGAACATTCTCTAACATCATACACAGAGATATACTCAAAATGAATTAAAGACCTAAATATAAGACTGTATACTATAAAACTCCTAGAGGAAACATGGGTGGTGCGCTCTTTGATATAAATTGCAGCAATATCTTTTTGGATCTGTCTCCTAAAGGAAAGCAAATAAAATAAAAAATAAACACACGGGGCCTAATTAAATTTAAAAGCTTTTGCACAGCAAAGGAAACCATCAACAAAATGAAAACATAACCTACTGAACGGGAGAAAAGATCTGCAAATGATACAACCAATAAAGGACTAATATCCAACAGATTTAAACAGCTCAACATTAAAAAAAAAAAAACTTGATTAACAGATAGGAAGAAGCAAATAGGTATTTTTCCAAACAGAACATGTTGATGGCTAGGAGGTACATGAAAAGATGTTCAACATTGCCAATCATCAGGGAAATGCAAATCAAGACCACAGTGACCTATAATCTCACGCCTGTCAGAATGGCTGTCATCAAAAAGAACATAAACAACAAATGTTGGCCGAGATGTGCTGGAAAGGGTACCCTCATACACTGTTAGTGGGAATGTCAATTGGTGCAGCCACTGAGGAAAACAGTACAGTTCAGTTCAGTTCAGTTGCTCAGTCGTGTCCGACTCTTTGCGACCCCATGAATCGCAGCACGCCAGGCCTCCCCATCCATCACCATCTCCTGGAGTTCACTCAGACTCACGTCCATCGAGTCCGTGATGCCATCCAGCCATCTCATCCTCTGTCGTCCCCTTCTCCTCCTGCCCCCAATCCCTCCCAGCATCAGAGTCTTTTCCAATGAGTCAATCCTTTGCATGAGGTGGCCAAAGTACTGGAGTTTCAGCTTCAGCATCATTCCTTCCAAAGAAATCCCAGGGTTGATCTCCTTCAGAATGGACTGGTTGGATCTCCTTGCAGTCCAAGGGACTCTCAGGAGTCTTCTCCAACACCACAGTTCAAAAGCATCGATTCTTCGGCGCTCAGCTTTCTTCACAGTCCAACTTTCACATCCATACATGACCACAGGAAAAACCATAGCCTTGAGTAGGCGGACCTTAGTCAGCAAAGTAATGTCTCTGCTTTTGAATATACTATCCAGGTTGGTCATTACTTTTCTTCCAAGGAGTACAGAGGTTTCTCCAAAAACTAAAAATAGAACAACCATACACCAGAGCAATCCCACTCCTGGATATATACCCAAAAGAAAGCAAAAATACTAATTCAAGAAGATACACACACCCTAATGTTCACAGCAGCACTATTTACAACTGCCAAGACACGAAAGCAACCTAAGTGTCAACAGACAAACGGATAAAGAAGATGCGTTACATATATACAATGGAACACTATTCAGCCATTAAAAAGAACCTAATTTTGCCATCTGCAGCAACATGGATGGATTTGGAGGACATTAGCTAAAGTGAAATAAGTCAGACAGAAAAAGACAAATACTGTATGCTACCACTTACATGCGGAATCTAAAAAATATAAAAAACTAGTGAATATAGCAAAAAAGAAGCAGACTCACACATACAGAGAACAAACTAGTGGCTACTAGTGTGAGAACTGGAGTCAATAGAAGGGGGCGGACTGGAGATATAAACTGTTGGGTGTAAAATAGGCTTAAGGATGTACTTAAAACACAAGGAATGTAGCCAGTATTTTGCAGTAACCATAAATGGAAAGTAACTTTTAAACACTGTATAATTTTTTTTTTATTTTTTAAAGAAAGAAAGAATTTGGATATGGGTGTGATATGTCCAAACCTGTTGTGCTTTAGAATGATTAGTAAGACGACAGTTAAGTCTGGATCTAGATGCGAAACATAGGAGGTGAGAATGTATTGGTAGATGCCATTTCAGCAGTCAGTTGAGTGCTGTGGTGCTCGTAGTAAGGAGAGAGGGGGAAGATCAGATGCAAGGGGTATCACCTGGGTCAGACCCACACGAAATTGTTACCAACTGGATGAGAGACACAGAGAATGAAAAAGTGGCAAAGGGGAAGAGAGGAGATAGGGAGAGGAGAACTGATCATCCAAAGACCTAGGGATGGGAGGAGGAGGATATGCTTTGCAGAAGGTGATTTGCATATCAGATATGTTGAATCTGGGCTGCCAGGAGATATGCAGGCAGAGATGCTAGTCAATCCATCAGAAATGGATGCAGGGAGCCCCAAGAGAGAAATCAGGCCAGAGGTGGGTACCTGAACATCATCCACAGAAGTGAGTAAGATAGCTAAGGAAATTTAAGTGAACTGAGCACAGAAACTCAGACTATCTTCTTTGGACAGCAGAAAAAGAGGCCAAAAAACCAAGGAAAGGAAATGAAGAAAGGTAGAGAGGCAGGAGGAAAATTAGGATAACACAGTGCCAGGAACCAGAAAAGCAATGTCTTCCAGTTGGATGGAGTGCTCAGTATAAACAGGGGCCAGAAACATCGAATGGCCGAGACAGAGCATTTGGATCTGACTCCTGTGTGATTAGTAGGACAAGGTGTTTCAGAAACGCGGGGAGAGCAGAGCAGGGAGCCGCAAAAAGCAAGAAAGAGGCAGCCACTAACAGGCTGAGTACATAGGTGTGTGCGAGGCATCATGATAGGAATTTTGTATGGATTCATCATCTTTAATCCTCACAAACATCCCTTAAAAGTAAGTGCTATGAACAATTTGTATCCAGAGCATTTTGCGTATAACTTAATGAAAGAAGCATACCTTTAAAAAACAAACAAACAAAAAAAAACCTCTCATACATATTTTGATGTGGCTATGGAGATTTGAGAGCAAGCATGTAGCTAGAAACTGGTATCAGGGGAAATGGTACAGACTGAGAGGGGCTGAATATGGAATGGTCTGGCTGGGTGAATAAAGCACATGATCAAAATGTTTGTAATGGCAAACGGATTTGTGTGTGTGTGAGTGCGTGTGTGTGTTTCTCTGGCTCCCACAAGAACTGCTTGGGAGAAAAACATGCTTCTGTGGTCAATCAGTCCCAGTGCAAACTCGTACTATTAGCAACAATTTTTGAAGGTTGACTTTTTTGCATGCACCTGCACAGCTATAGCAATTAAACTCTCAGTTCAGCAGGCCACTGATTGAAAAAAAAAAATCAATGTGATGACTTACAGGTCATCACAGCTATGAAAAATGTGTTTGAAAATTATACAGAAAAATAGAGTATAATATACTCTGGGAAATGTTTCCAACTTGTGGAAATTTAACACAAATGGGAAAATTAGGAGGTTTGGAAATCTTTCACTACTTCTTCCTACCCTCTACCACAACTCACTATCTACCACAAAATAATTTTTCATCATCACCACAGTTGTCTTCAATGGCATGAATTAAAAGATCCAAAAATCAGCTTGCTTTTCTCAGCCAGATACTTAAATCACACTTGATAGTAATGAGCGGTTTTGTTAGAATTGATTTTTTTTTAATGTTAGCAATTCAGAGCTTGTAAGAAGCCCCAATAATAGAAGCCTCTTTGGATTTAGAAACCCATAGATCTGTGGATGCTGTCTGACATTTACTGAACATGAGTAACATCCCCATGTGCTGTGTTTCTGAGGTTAGGCCAGCATTCGAGGGATATGACTTGACTCGCACAGATAGGCTCAAAGAGGTTCATCCTGGACGAATATCCTAATTGCCCCTTTCTACTATTCTCATCAGGCCAAAAGCATCTACCAACTGTACCTCTCCAAGGTAACAATGGTATAAAACCCTGAGTGTGAAAGTTGCTTCTGCCACTCCCGACTGAGAAGTGGCTCATGGCTGGAGTCAGTTTCATCCCCTGCTTGCTTGATGGGAGTATCAGAGCCGTGAACTGAAAACGCTGGGTCCACAGGGCACACAGCAAGGGGCAGCAGAAAGAGCCAGATGCCCTGGCACCCCTCTGGAGTCTCCCTTACCTACTGGGCTTGACAACACTGGGCAAGCTCGGCGATCATTTCCTTCAAGTTTCATACTCTTCCCAGTGAGCATATCGGGTTTCATCAATTAGCACTGAAGTTTCGCTTTTTCAGTCCGGAGACCCCAATCCCATCATGTCATCCCTCACTCTCTCCCACTGTGAGGATCTATGGCGCCCACTGCTCCACAGATCTGTAGCTTTTTGAAGCTAGTCAGGACGGGACTTGTAACAACCCTTTCCAGAACCATTTCTTTCTCGCTGACGTGGATGGAAAAGGAGGTAGCCTCACTCTTATAATCAATCATCTACTGGAGAAAAACCCCTCAGGAAGCTGATGTTCATTCCTATTGACAAAGGTTTTCAGAGGAACCCGATGTGATCCATTCACAGGGTGACCATATCCAAAGCAAGGCAGTTTTGAGGAAAAGGGGACTATTAGAAATCATTCTGAGACAAGAGGTGTGACCCAAGACATACAGTCCATCCTGGCCGGGTCCTCGGCCAGGAGGAAGAAGGTATACGGCCTTTCTTCCCCCTTCTACTAGGTTTCAGTCAAGGAAATCCAGAGGTCAGAAAGTATGGTAACCTCAAAGCCTCCTACCCTCCCTTTCAGGACCAGCCCTTTCCCTGACTCAACAAAATCACATGCCTAACCAGCACTTACAACCTACACAGTCAAACCATGCCTTTCCCTTGAACATGGTGGCCAACTTCCAACAACAGCAACAGTGAAGACCTGGGCACAAAGCATTTAGATAAGTCAAGCAGAAACACAGTCAGACAAGCTGATTTGGGCTGAGGACAAGGTCAGGCTGATGGAGGTGAGAGGCAGCTGCCCTACAATAACCTAGCATGGCAGGCGAAGTCTTGGTAGGGGAGGCAAAGACCAGATTTGGGCAACACCACATCAGAGTGCTGAGGGTGCTGCCAAACCCCAGAACGAAGAGAATGCCCCACATGACAAGTCCTTGTGAAATCAGACCATCCCCAGGCTCACAGCCCCTGTCAATGACCAGTACCCTGGCACAGCAGGGCAAAGCCTTTCTTCGTAAACTAACCCAAAGACGACAGTATTTCAGTTACAACTAATCATCAGGAAAAGGAAACCAAATTCATGTCAAAACAAAAGCCTTTGGGAAAAAGATAATGTATATGTTTAATTTTCATTTCCCCAACCACTGACAGAATTGTCCAGGAAGGACCCTGCTTTATGTGTCAGTCTTAGAAGAAACAAAAAGGAAATAAAATAATCTTAATTCATAATGATGTGTTTTATGATGCATATTCTATAAGCCCAAGAAAAGTCTGTGACAAGAAAAATTAGATCAGTAAAAGTAGAATAGTACAGGGTGTAGGAATAATCCTTCCATTAAAGTGCACTCCAATTTTTTTCCCTAAGGAAGTGCAGAGATGTCGAAGAGGACAACACTTTCCATTTTTCAGACACTTGTCTGACATTTTACAGACACTTGTCTTCAGAGTATCTCCAGCATTTCATACAACCTGGTAGAGCTTCCCAGGGACTTCCAGGCTGAGAAGCCAATACGGAGATAACGCCTACCCGTGAAAGAACTTCCCAAAGCAAACCATCTATTCCCTCAGGAGAGCGTGTGTAACTGTTCCCAGAACAACCCATCCACCAGGCCTACTTCAATCCTTGGTTGACCAAGAAAAGCCAAGCGAACAAAGACCAGCAAGAGTGATGCTGAAATTAACTACGGTGCTAGGAAAGAGAACATAAACCACAACATTTAAGGAATAAAAACTGTATCAACACTTCCTGGAAGCCATGGGAGTCATAGCTGGTGACAACTGATACTGAGCTCTTACAGGAGCAAGACACATGTGAAGCACTGAATATACGCACTAAGCTCAGCCCCCAGCGATCCTGAGAGGCAGGCTCCATTACCATCCTCATTTCGGAGGTGAGAAACCAGAGGCAGCTTCTAGATTTGGGTCAGCAGAGCTAGAAACGGGCCCCCACATTAACTCAAGTGGCCACACTGGTGACCTCTACACTATATTCGATATGTAACTTTCTATTATTGGTCACTCAGCTGGTGAAGGCGGGAGGTGAGGACTGGACCCCAGGTCTTCCTGGCCCTAAAGCCCCATGCTCTTAACCCACACTCTACACAGTTACCTGGACAATATTACTAGACATCCTGCCCTGAACTCCATGAATATGACAAATTCTACTCTCACCATTAATAACAGAGTACATCATTTATGGAGGGCTTGTTGGGCCAGGATAAGAAAACTTTCGCTTAGAGATGTTAAGTTGACTCAGATCCCACACATGCAGAGGAGCTAGGATTTGGGCCGGGTCCCCTGGGCTTCAAAGACTAAGCTCTCAATCCCTCCATCAGAGGTCAGGGCTATAGCAAGACCATGACCACAGGCCGGGGACCGTAATGCAAACAACAGAGGCCAACTCCAGATACGGCTGTCACAAAGTCTCTGGCTCTTATTCTTCAAGTCTCACCCAGCAACTTCCTGCTTTTTTATTACATACACACACACACACACACACACACACACACACAGAATAAAAAGCCCAGATGCTCAGTGTCCTCATTCATGGCAGGTTAGAAACAATCCAAAGGGAGTCAGAGGCAGTCAGTGACAATCTCAGTAACTGCAGGTGAGGTGACAAATGACACAGAGAGGGGAAGAAAAGGAAAAACTGAAAACACAGATGCAAAATTATATGGTACATGAATAAAACACAAAATGACAGGCCTGAGTCATCGTGAAAAAAAAAAAAACTGGCCTCTGCTTAAGCATCCTCTGTCTTTAGAAGGAGGGAAATCCATAACATTTAAGCCAGGTTTTGATCAGTATTTCAAATTATTCAGGACTTGGCATTTGAAATAGTAAGAGGTAGAGGGGCTTGGTAGAAGCAGGCATAGAGGACAGTGCCCTGCCCTGGGCTCCACTGCTGAGAGCTGCAGAACGCCCCAGCTCTGTGGCTGGGGACCCAGAGAAATCCCCATGCCCTGGGGGCTTGCCTCAACAACAGGATGGGCCTCCCCGTCCCTCCCATCACTAGAGCTCTGTTAGAAAGAACACAGAGTAGGGGCAATCCATGTGCCCTGAAGCCAGGCAAGCCTGGCTGAGCCCTAACTACCCACTACCAGCTCCTGTAGTGTTTGCTCATGACGATAATCTTGTTACCTGGCACACATCAGATACCCAATAAACGATTATTCAATGACTGAATGAAGCCACACAACCTTGACAAGATTACTTAACTGTCTCTGAACTGCATGTTCCTGCACTGCCATGTTCCTATATTATGGAATTGTAAGAGCTAAACGGGTTAATTCTGGAAAAGTGCCTCATCCAGGGTGTGGACAGGAGCTTACCGTACTGTGACACCTGTACAGCTCATCTTCAGTTATCTGGAAATTGGACCTATAAAGCAACCCCCATTCCCCTACAATAATGGACACAGGAAGCACGAATACCTCAGCGTGTCAAGTATGTGAACTGCAACTGGAGAAAATATCTATATCCTTCCTCAAAAACTAATCCCCAAATTCAGTACTGTCTCACTGTTCACTAATATCCTTGTAAACTAGAAAGATGTTCTAATTTTACAAATGAAGACACAGGGCACAGCTGTATGTTCCCCTGTGCTAACTGCCTGCTAAGTACTTCAGTCTTTGCAATCCTGTGGACTGTAGCCCACCAGGCTCCTCTGGTCCAAGGGATTCTTCAGGCAAGAATACTGGAGTGTGCTAACTAGCAAGTCCAAAACCTAGGTCTTCTGACTGTGCTTCCTCCTCCTCTTCATTTCTGCTCAGCCACTGGAAACTGAATACCCTCAGGCATCCTGTGTAAATTCCACAAATCCCAGGCCAGAGGAGGAAAAGCAACATGTCATAAGCAGATTTTAAAACTGTGTTCTGAGCACTGATTCCATCAAGGACACCTATAAATGATACTTTCTGGCTCAAGAAGTTTCCTCCTTTGTGATCTCAAAACTCTGCTACAGAGAAAGGCCTTCTTAGAATACTGTGGCTCTTTAGTACTTTTCGCCTTATCCTTCAGTCAGTGTTGCCAATTTTGCTTTTCAAAAAAAAAGAATAAATGTCCTGAATGTCCCAGAAGGAATTAACCGTCCTTCTAAAGAATTACAATAGAAAAATAAGAACTCTTTGAACTTTTGGTGGCCTGGGGACAGGGAAGAGATTAAATCAAAGAAGCCGACACCGCTCCAGGCTGTCTCCACGAAGAGGCTGTTGACCTGGGCCCGTTAGTCCCTGTCTGGGCGATGGGAAGGGGCCAGGCTTCGGGTTCTCCCTCTCAGATTACGCATTCACATCCTCACATCCACCTCCAGCAGGAGGGACAAAAAGTGAGACCTCCAGAACCTTTGGCAGTGGGTGGAAGCGACTGACAACCCTCTTCCTCTGGAATTACTCCCTTTTCGTTCGATGATGATAACAGCACTACTAATAATAACAGAATTATTACTATCACAGAATTTGCACTATGTGTTAGCATTGTGTGTAACGCACTGTTGCATTTTAAATGCATCTTTGTTGTTCAGTCACTCAGTCGTATCCGATTCTTTGTGACCCCATGGACTGTAGCACACCAGGCTTCTCTGTCCTTCATTACCCTCTGGAGTTTGCTCAAACTCATTTCCATTGAGTCGGTGCTGCCATCCAACCATTTCATCCTCTGTCACCCCCTTTTCTCTTCCTGCCCTCAGTCTTTCCCATCATCAAGGTCTTTTCCAATGTTGTCAGCTCTCCCCATCAGGTGGCCAAAGTATTGCAGCTTCAGCTTCAGCAACAGTCCTTCCTATGAACATTAAGGGTAGTTACGATTGACTGGTTTGATCTCCCTGCTGTCCTAGGGACTCTTAAGAGTCTTCTGTGACACCGCAGTTCAAAAGCATCAATTCTTTGGTGCCCAGCCTTCTTTATAGTCCAACTCTCACATCTGTACACGACTACTGGAAAAACCAAAGTTTTTACTATCTGGACCTTTGTCGGCAAAGTGATGTCTCTGCTTTTTAATACGCTATCTAGGTTTGTCACAGCTTTCCTTCCAAGAAGTGTCTTTTAATTTCATGCCTGCAGTCACCATCTGCAGTGATTTAGGAGCCCAAGAAAATAAAGCCTGTTTCCGTTTTTTCCCCTGTCTATTTGCCATGAAGCGATGGGACTGAATGCCATGATCTTAGTAATTTTAATGCTGAGTTTTAAGCCAGCTTTTTCACTCTCCTCTTTCACCTTCATCAAGAGACCTTTAGTTCCTTTTGCTTTCTGCCATTAGGCTGGTATCATCTGCATATCTAAGGCTGTTGACATTTCTCCTGGCAATCTTGATTCCAGATTTTGATGCATTCAGCCCATTTCGCACCACATGGATTTAAATTCTCACAACTATCCTATGAAGGAAGCCATGTTAGTATATCTAAGATCACACAACTAGGGAACCACTCTTTATTCAAGCCCACTTCCCAGGCTTGAAGCAGAGAGAAAAGAAGCCTCTCGTTCTTGTTAGAAGGAAGGTAGAACACAGACCTCACACACAGGAGGCAAGGAATACATATAAATGAATAAAAAGAGCAGTTGGCCTGTGTTCCCACTAGTTATCCCAGGAAAAGGTACCAGCCCACTTTCTCTCTTCTCAGCCTGAAGCGGCAGAGAGCAGAAGACCCTCAATTAATATTTGTTTAACATAAGCCAGATACTCCCCTAACTCCTGGGCTTGCCTGGTGGCTCAGATTGTAAAGAATCCTTCTGTATTGCAGGAGACCGGGGTTCCATCCCTGGGTTGGGAAGACCCCCTGGAGGAGGGCACGGCAACCAACTCCAGTATTCTCGCCTGGAGAATCCCCATGGACAGAGGAGCCTGGAGGGCTATTTTCCACGGGGTTGCAAGAGTTGGACATGACTGAGCGACTAAGCACAGTCCCTAACTCCTAAAACATTGTTCCTATACATAAAGCCTAGCCCTTACTGTGGCACTCCTGATGCTCTGTCCCATTAGCAAGACCTCCTAGGAAATTCTTTTCTAGTCAAAACTCTGTGCTTGGATCTCTCATTTATCATATGCTCTGAAATCCCACAGAGACAGAGCTGCTGGGACCATTTTCTGTGGGTGTCTCAACAGTTAAGCATGGTGACAGCCAGCAGTCTTACCTCCCACCTTTGCTGGCTGTATAATCAGCCTGCTTTTAATCCTGCCAAGCTCCGTGCTGCCTGGCACCAGAGGCTAGAAGCTGCACATAGGTACTAATTTAACAAATCACCTGTCTGGCTCTCTTGCCAGGACACCCACCCTGGAGATTATATAGCTGTTGATGCTAGGGCTGCAACCCTGCAGGACAACAGGTAAACGGCAGAGGCCAAGGGCTCAGGGCCCACACACTTTCCAGCTCCGTCCTGCCAAAGAAAGCCCAGGTGAGGTGTTTGGTACTAGGTGACCCTCAGAGACTAGGCCTCCTACTCCATCGCTAACTCCCTGGGGATTTTAAAATTTCTATTTAGCCAAATGCAGGACTAACAGACAGACAGAGCTCTGCTTTAGAAGCACTAACACATACTCCCAGAAACCTGGAAGGCAGGAATATCCAGGACACACCCATAAGACACAGTGAGAGGAAACTGCAACGACATATGCACACACCAAAAAAACCTATACAGAGTTCTGCAACCAACCAACCAACCAACCAACCAAAAAATGTGATGCAAAACTAACTGTAGAGCTTGTTCCAAAACGTATGAGTCATACTCACTCAGGACCACAGGAAAATAAGTGAAATGGTCCACAAACTATTTACAATACTCACTCATTGTGTTGGCTGCTTATCTATAACCACTGAAAGAAAAGATCTTTTTAGGATGACAAATAAGATGCCCACTTTTTAAAAGTGACAAATGTGCCATGACAGACCTTACAAAAGGACAAATTGCTTTGCTCCCTGCAGTGGAGGGGGAAGTTAATCTAAGGAGAGACTGCCTTTAAATAACCATCAGCAAGCTATAAGCTGTCATAAGCAATTACCGCCATCAAATACTTGTCAACATGCACATTATGGCATTCATGTTAAAAGACAGCAGAGCATAGATTTTTAGGTTAATCTTAAAAAAATGTTTCAAACTAGATTCTCAATCCTATGTCTTAAGAAGGCTTAAAAAAAAAAATCACAATATTGCTTCCAATCAGTGCTTTCAGATTGGTTTGCCACTAACACTAGGTTAATGGCAGGGTGACACGATGGATTCCAAAAACAAAGAGAGCAGTGTCTAAAGTCACAGAGGCCCTCCACCAGGTTTCAGGCTGGACAGTGAGAGAACAGGGGCCACACTGACCAGTCTGCAGCTTTACTTCTGCAGGAAAGAAGGTAAGTAGCATACCGAGTGGGGACTTCCACCAAGCGCCGGCGCAGCCAACATTTTCTGTCTGTAACTGTTCACCATTTTAAAGGAGCCAAGCAGAAGCCACAGCCCCACATACCCCATCGTTCTCTGCAGGTCAGTGTCCTTACCTAAAAAGTTAAATGCTCATGTACAAAGTTAGGCTTTAACAGTACATGAACAGAGAACTTTCAGATGTACAAGCTGGGTTTCAAAGAGGCAGAGGAACCAAAGATCAAATTGCCAACATCCGCTGGATCATGGAGAAAGCAACGGAATCACAGAAAAACATCTATTTCGTCTTCATTGACTGGCTACTAAAGCCTTTGACTGTGTGGATGAAAATAAACTGTGGAAAATTCTTAAAGAGACAGACGTGCCAGACCACTTTACCTATCTCCTGAGAAACCCATATTTGGGTCAAGAAGCAACTGTTAGAACCAACTGACCGGAACAACTGACCGGTTCAAAACTGGGAAACAAGTACAAGAGGGCTATATATGGTCACCCTGTCTATTTAACTTATATGCAGAGTTCATCATGCCATATGCCAGGCTAGATGTGTCACAAGCCGGAATCAGGATTGCCGGGACAAATATCAACAACCTCAGATATGTGGATGATACCATTCTAATAGCAGAAAATGGACAGGAACTAAAGACCCTCTTGATGAAAGTGAAAGAGGACAGTGAAAAATTTGACTTAAAACTCAACATTTAAAAAAACTAAGATTACGGCATCCAGTTCTACCATTTCATGGCAAATAAAAGGGAGAAAGTAGAAGCAGGGACAGATTTTGTTTTCTTGGGCTCCAAAATCGCTGCGGGTGGTGACTACAGCCATGAACTTCAGAGACACTTGCTCCTTGGAAGGAAAGCTCTGACAAACCTAGACAGCACTTTGCCAACAAAGGTCCAGATGGTCAAAGCAACGGTTTTTCTAGTAGTTGTGTACAGATGTGAGAGTTGAACAATAAAGAAGGCTGAACGCCAAAAGAATTGATGCTTTCAAATTGTGGTGCTGGAGAAGTCTCTTGTGAGTCCCTTGGACAGCAAGGAGATTCAACCAGTCAACCCTAAAAGAAATCAACCCTGAATTTTCATAGGAAGGACTATTGCTAAAGCTGCAATACTGTGGCCATCTGATGGGAAGAGCCAACACACTGGAAAAGACCTTGATGCTGGGAAAGACTGAAGGCAGGAGGAGACGGGTGCAACAGAGACGAGATGGTTGGATAGCATCACCACCTCAGTGGACATGAGTTTGAGCAAACTCCCGGAGATAGTGAAGGACAGGGAAGCCTGGTGTGCTACAGTCCCTGGGGTCGCAAAGAGTTGGACACAACTTAGTAAGTGAACAATAACTTAGCACAAGTTTCAAAGTCATATGGCCCAAGGTCCCATCACCAACCACGTGATGCTGGCCAAGTTACTTTATAAGCTCCCTCAGCTGTAAAATGCACATACTGATACCACCTGCCTTGTAAGGTTGTGGAGAGAATTATATGATAGACGGTACTGGAATTGCTTAGCACAGGGCCTGTCTCAGCAAGAATACTCAATAAATGACTGCTGCTCTTGTCAATATCATCAGTATTTCCATAAATGGGAGCTCACCCATGAACTAGAGCAATAAAAGTAGTTAATCCACTTGCTCATTTAGCAAATATTTACTGACTGCTCCCGCAAGTGCCAGGCACAGTGCCAGAGGTTAGAGATACAGCAGTGAGTAGCATGGAGCTCAAACTTCAACAACTCCAGTCTGATGGGGAGATGTGCACATAACTGATACGGTGGCCAGGTTTCCAGAGTAAAACAAATCATAAACACAGTAAAACAGTTCAAATGCCTCTTCATGATTTAGAATTTTATTTGTGACAGTGGTCAAAAACACACATATCGGATACCGTATGATATCTGTTCCTTACACAGGAACTACACTAAGATTCAACCAACACACCCACAGAAAATAAATGTTCAACAGTGGGTTAAAGTTCAGCAGGAACTGGAGGAGCTGCCAGATGGATACACACCGAAATGAAGATCGCCTCCCCCTTGAGATGAACAGAGTCCAAGGTGTATGTCACCAGAAAACGTACAATCACAAGACTACAGATGCATGGACGTCCAGCTGGCTGCACTTATTAACTGTGGGTATGAGTCATCAGGCAACTCTCTAGGCACATGTAAGACTAAACGGGCTTACTGTTGACAATTCATCCAAAAGTGCAATGGAAAGATGAAGAATGAGCCAACTCTAGAAGAAAATGAGCAAGCATAACCATGACCGGCTGAACAGTCAATTTAATTATTTCTTTAAAGCCCAAAATGATACTCTTTGAAGAAATTCCTAATGGGAAACGGAGTTTGTTCAGCACATCAATAGTTTATCACCTCCGATTTATTGGCCTCAAAGGGCTAGGTCAGATGCCACATTATGACCAACGTAAAAGTTCACATGAATTAAGCAGTGCAGGTCAAAAACCCCCTTATCTAGCTCTAACTCAATTTACAATCAGCTGAGCACCAATAAGCAAAGGACAAAGATGAGAAATATTATGCATAAAGGAACACTGTTTCCTAAAAAAGCTTTTAAGGAAATATGGCTTTTTAATAAACATTCCTCTCAACACACAGCTGGCACGGGAAATTAACTCACCAGATGGAGAGGGTTACCCGGCCAGTGCTTCTCAAATTTTCATGTTCCTATAAATCACCTGGGATTCTTGTTAAACTGCCAATTCCAATTGCAGGTACCCAAGATTCTGCATATGTAAACAAATTCCTAGATGCCATGGATGCTACTGGCCCACAAACTATACCTGGAGAGGCAGGGAGCTAGATCAGCTAGCCATGGTTCAGCAGTGAACACTCCCCTTGCACTGAGGCATCTGTTCAGGGTTGCAGAGGCTCAGAGAGCAGAGAAGAAGACAAGGACTCCACTACCTAGAAACATGCGTGTGTGTTCCTGCAGGCAGGGGTACACTGTTTGTGTTGCTGTTCAGTCACTAAGTCACGTCCGACTCTGCGACCCCTGGGGACTGCAGCACACCAGGCTTGCAGGTGGATTCTTCACCATCTGAGCCACCATGGTAACCAGGGGCACATATACAACAAATTTCAGAATTCTCCTACAGGCCACTGAAGAGCCTCCCCACCTCTGGAAGATGGTCCATGGAACCCAAGACAAGAACCTCTGTCTTAGGAGTTTGCCTGTTACTTCTGCCAATACCAGATAACCCGGGCGTAGGGTAGAGGGATGCATCCCAGTGAGCTCTCTGGCCCATGTGTGAGCAGCAAGTGCTCTCTTCCCTCGGTCAAAGGTAACACAATTAAGATGCCATAAAGATGATGGATAATAAGTAAGAAATAAAGATAAAATATCAGGAAACTCCATAAACTGCCTCCAAGATACAAGTAACTCACCTTCAGCCTGAGTTTGCCTCAAGGAGCCCTCCTTTCTGGCAATCTGTCTGTCCCAAGCAGAGCAGACACCACCTGAATCCCACCATCACATGGCACTGCCTTCCCAGATGATCTGACTTCTGATCTAGACCCAGGAGCAGAAGACTGTCCTCCCTACTCATTCTTCAAGTCTTAAGTTTCTCATCTGTAAAATGCCGCTTCATAGCACGCTGGGGGAAAATAAATGCATACAAATGTGTTCCGAACACTGAAAGGCTTTAAAAACGTTTCCTTATTATTATGCTTTGATTATTATGGCCTTTATGAACATGCAGAGATGAAGACCCATTCCCAGAGAGTCTTTTCTAAATGGAAGAGCTTAAATGCTATGCTGCACCTCCAGGGCAAAGGCCAGCCCCCACCATCCTTCCACTGCTTCAGTTCAGTTCAGTTCAGTTCAGTCGCTCAGTCGTGTCCGACTCTTTGCGACCCCATGAATCGCAGCACGCCAGGCCTCCCTGTCCATCACCATCTCCCGGAGTTCACTCAGACTCACGTCCATCGAGTCCGTGATGCCATCCAGCCATCTCATCCTCGGTCGTCCCCTTCTCCTGCCCCCAATCCCTCCCAGCATCAGAGTCTTTTCCAATGAGTCAACTCTTCGCATGAGGTGGCCAAAGTACTGGAGTTTCAGCGTTAGCATCATTCCTTCCAAAGAAATCCCAGGGTTGACCTCCTTCAGAATGGACTGGTTGGATCTCCTTGCAGTCCAAGGGACTCTCAAGAGTCTTCTCCAACACCACAGTTCAAAAGCATCGATTCTTCGGCGCTCAGCTTTCTTCACAGTCCAACTTTCACATCCATACATGACCACAGGAAAAACCATAGCCTTGACTAGGCAGACCTTAGTCGGCAAAGTAATGTCTCTGCTTTTGAATATACTATCCAGGTTGGTCATAACTTTTCTTCTAAGGAGTAAGCGTCTTTTAATTTCATGGCTGCAGTCACCATCTGCAGTGATTTTGGAGCCCAAAAAAATAAAGTCTGACACTGTTTCCACTGTTTCCCCATCTATTTCCCATGAAGTGATGGGACCGGATGCCATGATCTTCGTTTTCTGAATGTTGAGCTTTAAGCCAACTTTTTCGCTCTCCTCCTTCACTTTCATCAAGAGGCTTTTTAGCTCCTCCTCACTTTCTGCCATAAGGGTGGTGTCATCAGCATATCTGAGGTTATTGATATTTCTCCCGGCAATCTTGATTCCAGCTTGTGTTTCTTCCAGTCCAGCGTTTCTCATGATGTACTCTGCATATAAGTTAAATAAGCAGGGAGACAATATACAGCCTTGACGTACTCCTTTTCCTATTTGGAACCAGTCTGTTGTTCCATGTCCAGTTCTAACTGTTGCTTCCTGACCTGCATACAGATTTCTCAAGAGGCAGGTTAGGTGGTCTGGTATTCCCATCTCTTTCAGAATTTTCCACAGTTTATTGTGATCCACACAGTCAAAGGCTTTGGCATAGTCAATAAAGCAGAAATAGATGTTTTTCTGGAACTCTCTTGCTTTTTCCATGATCCAGCGGATGTTGGCAATTTGATCTCTGGTTCCTCTGCCTGTTCTAAAACCAGCTTGAACATCAGGGAGTTCACGGTTCACATATTGCTGAAGCCTGGCTTGGAGAATTTTGAGCATTACTTTACTAGCGTGTGAGATGAGTGCAATTGTGCGGTAGTTTGAGCATTCTTTGGCATTGCCTTTCTTTGGAATTGGAATGAAAACTGACCTTTTCCAGTCCTGTGGCCACTGCTGAGTTTTCCAAATTTGCTGGCATATTGAGTGCAGCACTTTCACAGCATCATCTTCCAGGATTTGAAACAGCTCAACGGGAATTCCATCACCTCCACTAGCTTTGTTCTTAGTGATGCTTTCTAAGGCCCACTTGACTTCACATTCCAAGATGTCTGGCTCTAGATTAGTGATCACATCCTCATGATTATCTGGGTCGTGAAGATCTTTTCTGTACAGTTCTTCTGTGTATTCTTGCCACCTCTTCTTAATATCTTCTGCTTCTGTTAGGTCCATACCATTTCTATCCTTTATCGAGCCCATCTTTGCATGAAATGTTCCCTTGGTATCTCCAATTCTCTTGAAGAGATCTCTAGTCTTTCCCATTCTGTTGTTTTCCTCTATCTCTTTGCATTGATTGCTGAAGAAGGCTTTCTTATCTCTTCTTGCTATTCTTTGGAACTCTGCATTCAGATGCTTATATCTTTTCTTTTCTCCTTTGCTTTTCGCCTCTCTTCTTTTCAGTGCTATTTGTAAGGCTTCTCCAGACAGCCATTTTGCTTTTTTGCATTTCTTTTCCATGGGGATGGTCTTGATCCCTGTCTCCTGTACAATGTCACGAACCTCATTCCATAGTTCATCAGGAACTCTGTCTATCAGATCTAGGCCCTTAAATCTATTTCTCACTTCCACTGTATAATCATAAGGGATTTGATTTAGGTCATACCTGAATGGTCTAGCGGTTTTCCCTACTTTCTTCAATTTAAGTCTGAATTTGGAAATAAGGAGTTCATGATCTGAGCCACAGTCAGCTCCTGGTCTTGTTTTTGTTGACTGTATAGAGCTTCTCCATCTTTGGCTGCAAAGAATATAATCAATCTGATTTCGGTGTTGACCATCTGGTGATGTCCATGTGTAGAGTCTTCTCTTGTGTTGCTGGAAGAGGGTGTTTGCTATGACCAGTGCATTTTCTTGGCAAAACTCTATTAGTCTTTGCCCTGCTTCATTCCGCATTCCAAGGCCAAATTTGCCTGTTACTCCAGGTGTTTCTTGACTTCCTACTTTAGCATTCCAGTCCCCTATAATGAAAAGGACATCTTTTTTGGGTGTTAGTTCTACAAGGTCTTGTAGGTCTTCATAAAACCGTTCAACTTCAGCTTCTTCAGCATTACTGGTTGGGGCATAGACTTGGATAACTGTGATATTGAATGGTTTGCCTTGGAAACGAACAGAGATCATTCTGTCGTTTTTGAGATTGCATCCAAGTACTGCATTTCGGACTCTTTTGTTGACCATGATGGCTACTCCATTTCTTCTGAGGGATTCCTGCCCGCAGTAGTAGATATAATGGTCATCTGAGTTAAATTCACCCATTCCAGTCCATTTTAGTTCGCTGATTCCTAGAATGTCGACGTTCACCCTTGCCATCTCTTGTTTGACCACTTCCAATTTGCCTTGATTCATGGACCTGACATTCCAGGTTCCTATGCAATATTGTTCTTTACAGCATCGGATCTTGCTTCTATCACCAGTCACATGCACAACTGGGTATTGTTTTTGCTTTGGCTCCATCCCTTCATTTTTTCTGGAGTTATTTCTCCACTGATCTCCAGTAGCATATTGGGCACCTAACGACCTGGGGAGATTCTCTTTTGATATCCTATCACTTTGCCTTTTCATACTGTTCATGGGGTTCTCAAGGCAAGAATACTGAAGTGGCTTGCCATTCCCTTCTCCAGTGGACCACGTTCTGTCAGACCTCTCCACCATGACCCGCCCGCCTTGGGTTGCCCTGCAGGCATGGCTTGGTTTCATTGAGTTAGACAAAGCCCTGGTCCTAGTGTGATTAGATTGACTAGTTTTCTGCGAGTATGGTTTCAGTGTGTCTGCCCTCTGATGCTCTCTTGCAGCACCTACCATCTTACTTGGGTTTCTGTCTCTTCACGGCTGCTCCTTACCTTGGACGAGGGGTATACACACAACTGTCAGAGGCCCATGCTGGTGGCTCCTGTGGCCGCTCACAGACCCTGTGGCTGTCTTTCTGCTTCCGTTTTGATTGACGTAAAAGACACTGTGACGGCCCTTTACAACCACTGTGGCCAGGCACATGCTTCTCCACTACTAAGCTCAAGACCGTACCCAAAGCCTCCTGCTCCAGGCTGGCATTGCTCAATACGAGCCTTAGTTTTTATTAGCATCTTGAACTAACGAGGCCAAACCCAAATATGAAAAGGCTGTTCAGAGAGAAAAGAGCCACAATGCTAAGAAACCCTTAATAATTGGTGATGTGAATTTATCCAGCACCCTTTGTCCACAGACCTCAAAAATTCTTAACAAGAAAGTTATACCAGTTTGAACAACAATCCTAAGAACACTGGGGTGAATAAAAATTGGATACTCAAGTTTTGAGCCTCCTGGAGCTCTTTAAGTTCCAGTGTTCCTCAAAGCAAGGTCAAGAATCACCCACTTTAGTCACCTAAATGCTTATGAAAATACACATTCCTGGGTTCCATTAAAACCCACTACATCAAAATTTCTGAGGAAGGAAACCACAAGTTTTAATAAATCACCTCCAGAAAGCTCCAGCACACGCTAAATTTTAAACAGAGCTTAGACTTAACGCCCCAGGGAAAAAGACAAACAAGTAAATGCATTCAAAATTTTCCCTACAGCTTCAAGGGATTTACAGACCTCCTGAAGTAAAAACTCTGTACACCAACAGTCCCTGCTTCCCAGCCTGAGTCATTCATATATGGCCTCCACACTTTCTCTTTCCAAATCCATACCATTTAAACTTTCTAAACAAACTTAGTTTTATCTACTTATTATGTGTAATAGCTTTGAATCTGTTGGTTTGATCTTTAGCTATAAGTTTTCCTAATAAAATATATGATTATCAATACAAAAAAAGTTTGTTACTGCATATTCTAAAGCCATCTCCTGTGTCACCTAAGGGACATAAGTATTATCCCTCTTCATGAAACACTTTGTGTTGTGTTGTTCAGAAATCTGAACCCACTGGGGATTTTATGAGGCACTCATGCTCTTTGACGTGAGGGGCTGTCTATTCTGGCAAATCCCAGATAACCTCAAAGCCTCAGTCTGCATATGCCTGGCAGAGCCAGCCAAGGAAGAGAGAGGGCTTCCCTTCCTAAGAGAAGGACTGGAGATATGATACATTCAGAGGTAACTGGCTTGCCCATATGCCCTTTCTGTGGCCTGCCTGCCTCCATCAGTGAGATGACACATGCCCACTCCAGCCCCAGCCCTGCCTCCTCAGTATAGGGACAAAGGTGGGCATCTGAGCTAGCTGGGCCAATTTGTTTCTCTTCTGGGCATTTGTAATTGGGGCACAGAGGAGCCTGTTCTTGATGCTGACATTCAAACTGAGGAGCGTTTCAGAACTGGGCTGGGACAGCCTCCTCCCCCTTGTGTGCACACTGAACAGATAAAGCTGGTCTGTGGAGGCAAGAGAGAGGACACATCAGCAGCCCCAGAGGGAAAGTTCACACAACTTGGCTCCAGACTTCCCCATTCCTGGTTCCCAGCCAGCTGCACTTCCTGCCCTCAGGGTCCACGGGACATCCCGGCATCCCAGCAGTAAATTTCTCCCCTTGGCTTCAGTTGGATTGAACAGGCAGCTGTTCCTCGCAACCCAATCAGCACTAAATTAAGACTCCGTGTGCTGCACAGCCCTGGCTCAGATGACCAGGTGGAGGGGAAGAAGGGCCAGGCGCCAGGAGCCAGAGCCAGGGTGGGCGCCCTTCCAGACGCACCCAGAGAAAGGGTAAAGCTGGAACCCTATCATAGGGACACGGAAGGGGGGTTCTCATGGGGGTCCCCTCCGCATCACTCCAGGTGAAAGGTTCACAAGAAGGAGCTGACACAAGGGTACACAGAGCTCCTCCCCCCACTGATGGTGGACAGAGAATAAGAAAGATGACAAATACAGCTGACATTTACTGAGTGTTGGCATAAGAGCTAGACTCTTTACAATTATGATCTCATTTATTCTTCCTGAGAGCCCAAAGAAGGTGGTGATGTTATGTTCCCAATTTTATACATGAGGAAACTGAGACTCAGAAAAGCTAAGTGTTTGACAAGGTGGGCTTTCCTTGTGGCTCAGCTGGTCAAGAATCTGCCTGCAATGTGGGAGACCTGGGTTCTATCCCTGGGTCGGGAAGATCCCCTGGAGAAGGGAAAGGGTACCCACTCCAGTATTCTGGCCTGGAAAATCCTATGGACTGTGCACAGTCCATGGAGTCCCCATGGAGACCCCATGTAGTCCATGGGGTCGCAAAGAGTCAGACATGACTGAGTGACTTTCACAAAGGTGATAAAGCTAAGAGAGGATCCAAACTCCAGCGTCTGAGCTCTTACCCATCACGCTATGCTGATTTATGGAACGCTACTAAAGGACAACACAAGGACCCCGGGCAGGGCTAGTACCCGAGTAAGAGCAGAAGGTGCAGCCACCAGAGGACCTTCCCTCCAGCAGCTCTCCTGTGCCGGTCCCCGGCCCCAGCCAGCAACAGCACACCTAGGGCACAGCACCAAGAAAATAAGGGTGTGCAAAGGAGCCAAGAGAGGGGTGCCGCCAGGCTGGGGCACGGTCTGGCTCATCCAACCAAGACCCACTGGAGCCTGGCTCGGACCCAGACCACAGACACAGGGTTAAAGTAGAATGATAAAACAGCAGCAGCAGCAGCAGCAGCAGCAGCAGCGGCTGATACCTGGTGTCTCCTCTGTGGTCCCACACGGAGTGAAAGGGAAGACACACTCCCAGGTCACACAGATCTAAGCAAACCTGCCCAAGAGCCATGCTGTCAGAACTTCTAATAAATACCAGGACAGACATCACAATTCCAGGTTTGGGACTGGATGACATGGTCAAAGAGAGAAAACAGAACCTTAATCATGCCCCCAGAGCCTGCTCGGATAGATACCCCTGCTATTCATCTCTCATTTCTAAAACCTGAAGCCCAGGGCAGACAACTAACCTGCCACAGTACACAAATCAATTTCAACTAAAGCACTGGTTCCCCAAACTCCAAGAAGACCCCAAACCTGGTCGGGAATCTTAAATAAGGCACCTGAACTTTTCAATGTTTGGGCAGCGAGTTTTCCTATGAAAACAGCACTGACACATTCACTTCTTACCATCTCTGCCAGAGGAGTGAACAGTGCGATTCGACAAGACTGGATGAAATGCCAGTTCTGGGCAAGGCACCGAGCCAAGGGCTGAAGTCACGCCAAGCTGTCCTCACCACCTCGAGAGAAGCAGGCGCTTACCAGATGGTTGCCAGGATTTGCGGTTGCAACCTATGGTCAGGGAACCAAAGTGCCAAAGATGCTGGCTGAAATGGCATCTGACCAAAGATCCAATGCCACCCACAGACCACCTAAAGTCCTCTTAGCCTTCGTCATGTCGACAGCAGGAAAACCCATCTTATAACCCAAGGCTTTCAAAGCACCATCCCCTCGGTTGTTCACCTATTGTATCTCTGAGTCTTCCTGGCTCCCTTCTCTTATCCTCAGAGGGAGATGGTCCCCAAAGTGCTGCCCAAGCTCTTGCTTTAGACTGAATGTTTGTGTCCTTACCAGAATTCACACATGGAAACCCTACTCCCAAGTGTGATGGTTTTAGGAAGTGAGGCCTTCAGGAGGTAATTAGGTAATAAGGAGGTTATGAGGGTCGAACACTCATGATGGGATTAGTGCCCTTAAACACATGAGAGCTTGTTCCCTACCTCTGCTCCCCGCCAGGGAAGGACACAATGGGAAGTCGGTAGTCTACAACCCAGAAGAGGCCCTTCTGAGAAACAGACCATGCCAGCACTCTCATCTTGGACTTCTTGCCTCCAGAACTGTGAGAAATCAATCTCTGTTGTCACAACAGCCAGAACTCACTAAGACACCCCTTCTCCCTCGGTTGACTGCAGCAATAACAGTGGCATATGCTTCTCTCCCTGGCCAGCTCCACTCCTGCTTTTCCAGCCACTTGCCCGGATTCATGACCTGAGTTTTGGGCTGGCACCTCCATCTTGCTCGCTCCCCTCCCACATGTTTCTCTGCCTGAGCTCTTATTTATGGCACAGGGAAGAGAGTTAGCATTTACTGAAATTCCAGCACTAGCTAGGCACCATGCTGGGATCTCTCCACATTCCTGCATTTAAAAGAATCATTACAACCTCCCATAGTCACCTGGGCTTCCCTGGTGGTCAGAGGTTAAAGTGTCTGCCTGCAATGCAGGAGACCTGGGTTCGATCCCTGGGTCAGGAAGATCCCCTGGAGAAGGAAATGGCAACCCACTCCAGTATTCTTGCCTGGAGAATCCCTTGGACGGAGGAGCTTGGTGGGCTACAGTCCACGGGTCGCAAAGAGTCAGACACGACTGAGCGACCTCACTTTCATAGTCACCTAGGTCCCTGGCCACTAACCAGTGATTCACCCAGTCAGTGTTATCTCTCACCTCACTGTCCAAAACCCCCTTAAGCCTTCTTCCTCCCACTCTGCAAGCGTCTCCTGTTCACCCTCCCTCTCATGGGCTTGCCTCCTGGCACAAGATCATAGACACTCTCCTCTTGAGACACAGTGCCCACATCAATAACTTTTAGGAAACCTGCTCTTTTCTTCCATGCCAACCCAAGTGCTTTGCCTGGCCCTGGGGCCTGCCACAACCTGGCTCTCACACACCTTCCAACATACTGCCCACTGCTTCCCCGCCAGCCTTCGAGGCTCCAGCCAAACCATGTGACTCTAGTCTCTGAAGCCAGGCTGTGCCTTCCAAGCCTAGGCACACAGGTCCCTCCATCCAGTGTGCCTTTCTCTCCCGTTTCTTTATGCTCAACTCCTCTTTCTCCTAGGCCCGTATGCTTCTTCTCCTGTGGAGAATGACTCTGCCCTCCTGTGAACTCAAGCATCACTGGTGTACTCCTCTGATGGCACCACTGAGTTCTCCTCTGAGAGACTCTTAAGAGTAGGGACTGAATAGGATTATCTCTGCAGCTCTCCACTGTATCTAACACAGCTCTTCACATCAAAACAATATCCATACCTATTTACCCAGTGTCTCTATGTCCCAAGGTGCCACAAGGTGCTCAGTATACAGTGGTAAGCCAAAAAAGACAAGTTTCCTGCCCTCATGGGATTCCTAGTTAGTGACAAGACAAACTTTAACCAGTCCTTACCTAATTGAGTGTGCAATCAAAAACGGCTCTATGCTATATTGAAGGCAAGAACCAGGGTCATACAGATGCACAGAGGAGCCAGGAAGGCCAGCTAGAGAAGTAAGGCTGGGACGAGTCTGAAGGATGAGTGGTGAGAAAGGGAAGTGAGTGCCCATGGGTAGGCAAGGGCATATGCAAAGGCCCTGTGGTGGGCAAGAGCACCTCAATTAGAGAATGTGAAGGAAGCAGGGAAAGGACGCACTGTGACTGGAGAATCTCAGCAAATCTGTGGAGTGAATATGAATATATGACCTTCACCTAATTAGCATAAAATTGTTAGGTCAGTAAGACCAATACACCTTAGCTTTACAGCAGAACACCAAAGTTATTTTTTTAAATATATGTATATATATTTTTTCCCATTGGAAAGAATTTTCCTCCTTAAGCATGAATGCTGTTCTCAGAAAAAGATTAAAGTAAGTTCTCTTAGCTGGAAATGGAAATGCACTCAAGGCTGCTGCTGCTGCTAAGTCGCTTCAGTCGTGTCCGACTCTGTGCGACCCCAGAGACGGCAGCCCACCAGGCTCCCCCATCCCTGGGATTCTGCAGGCAAGAACACTGGAGTGGGCTGCCATTTCCTTCTCCAGTGCATGAAAGTGAAAAGTGAAAGTGAAGTCGTTCAGTCGTGTCCGACTCTTAGCGACCCCATGGACTGCAGCCTACCAGGCTCCTCCATCCACGGGATTTTCCAGGCAAGAGTACTGGAGTGGGGTCCCATTGCCTTCTCTGTAAGCAAGGCTGGAAACTGATAAAAATCACTTCAGACTCTAAGTTATATAATGCTGTTTTTTTCATAATTAATAACTAGCCACTGGACTGGGGAAATAGCTTGTGAATCACTAAGCTAACCACTGGCTAACATGCAGTCTCTCATTTGATCTTCACAACATCCCATAAAGCAGGTGCTAGTATCACTCCCATCTTACAGAGAAGGAAACTGAGGCTCAGAATAGTAACTGGTTCATGGTCACTCAGGGGACAAACAGTAGAGCCAGGATTGATGGGACACCAGAGCTTTACCCTTAACCACCATGCTACATTGCCTCACACGCCAGCTATAATGTCAGAACTTCTGGAATTGTTTCTTTTTAAACCCCTCTCCCTACACACACACACATTTAAGCTGCTCAACACAGACAATGGAAACAAGATGAAATAACTTCTGGAGGAATGCAGTGAAACTTCTAGTGTCAGTTCCCTTCCTGTTGTAGGTCTCCCTCAAAACACCCCAACTCTTCCTCCAATTTTAATAAAGAAAAGTTTTCCAGTTCATTGCAATACTTAATATCCTGAGAGAACAGGAACTGGAAACCGATGAATCTTCTCAGGCCACGCTGCAGCCAAAGTCAACAGCCTCCAGACCCTCTTGTAGGCAGTCGCTGTTTACAGTGCATCTAACAGGAAGGAGAGGGGGGTTTCAGATTACTGGAAAGCTCCTGCCACAGTTTTCCCAATTCTTGACAAAGTTCTGAGTCTTGGCTATGAAGGACAATATCATGCTTCCTCTGTCAACAAATTCTTCGCCAAACTATTTCTACTCTTCTCTCTCAAAGTTCACCTACCTGTTATGGATAAAACTAGCCACCTCCTTGAGGCCTGGCTGACATCTGAGGAGGGTGCTGGCCTAAGTCACCAGCAAGATCTCATTAAATCAGTAACGGTGGCCACCACAAAGCCAACGCTCAATCCTAAAGCTGGCTGGCCTGCTGAGCCTCCCTAACACCCTCAAACACTCATCTGAACAACTCAAGGCACAGGAAATAGGGGTGTTTTTAGAACTGCACTCCTGAACCACAGTGTTGTGGGCTGAACCATGTCCCCTCTCAAAATTCCTGTGTTTAAGTCCTAACTCCTAGTACCTCAAAATGAGACTATATATGGAGATAGGGCCTATAAAGAGGTGATTAATGTAAAAATGAGATCATACGGGTGGCCCTCATCCAATATGACTGGGTTCTTATAGGAAGATATTAGAGGACTTCCCTGGTGGTCTAGTGGTTAAGACTCAGGGCTTCCAAGGCAGGGGGCACAGGTTAGGTCCCTGGCAGGGGAACTAAACTCCCACATGCTGCACAGTGCAGTCAAGAAAAGAGAAGACACCAGGATTCAGACAATTACTGAGGAGAGACCATGTTGAGACACAGAGAGAAGACGGCCATCTACAAGTCAAGAAAAGAGGCCTCAGAAGAAACCAACCCTGCGGACCTGGATCTCAGACAGCTATGAGAAAATTAACTTCTGTGGTTTAAACCACTCAGTCTGTGATACTGGGTAACGGCAGCCCCTGACAACTAATATGCACACTAGTCATGCTGCTCCAAACTCCAAGTCACTGCCCATCGCCCACTCTTGATAGGGCAAAGGCAGACTGGCTTCTCCTCTGAAGCAGTCCCTCTGGGCACACAAATCACAATCAGACCACTGAGTGCTCGAGTCAGTGGAAACTTTTGCCACTGGGACTGGGGACCCAGGACAAAACCGTACTTGCATCCTTAATTACAAAGGTGATAAACAGTATTCTGGAAATGAATGGAATTCAAACGTAGTCAAATCCCTTCACGGACAGGTGCCAAGGCCTACGCCGATACCTCTGTTCGAGCCCAACCATCCTACGGAAGGTTTCTCCCATGTGCAGTAACAAAGAATTACATTAAACAGTTGCTTACAGCACACTGCAGGGTGACGATTTCGGCCTCAATAACCCTCCTACTACAGGAAGAGAGGAGGCGGCTCTGGGGGGAAAAGCAGCAGAGGAGGGTCCTTTCTTGGTTAACAAAGGGCAAAAGAGCCCGCCCCAGAAACGCCATCCAGGGCATGAGAACGCCAGCAACTCACGGCAGTGAGGCGATGACTAAGCTTATTTCAGGGGGTGACCAGGACACATGAAGTCCTACGATTAGGTGAGGAGGCTCCAAACCAGGCAATTTTCCCAGAGGCTCCAGGGTTTCAAGAATTACTTAAAGGCCAAGAAATAAGGAGAGGGTGTTTCAGTTGGGTGCTGCTGAAGCTGAGGCCGGCAGGAGTGGGCTCAACAGGCTCAAAGCCTGGTATGCTGCTGCCGCCGCCGCTAAGTCACTTCAGTCGTGTCTGACTCTGTGCGACCCCACAGACGGCAGCCCATCAGGATCCCCCCAACCCTGGGATTCTCCAGGCAAGAATACTGCTGGGCACCTAATTATCATAATGAAACAACTGCTGTTTACAAGGCAGCCAGTGAGCCAGGCACTGTGCAAGCACACTTCTCACAGTGGCTCACTAAAACCTCAAACAACCACAGCAGGGAGAACTATTATTAACTTCAATTCAATACATGAAAATAAGGCCAGAATATAAGCTCTGTGAAAGCCTTAGTGTTTTTCCTGGTTTGTTCACTATGTTATCCCTAGAGCCTGGAACAGTGGCTGGGATATATTAGGCACACCGTGTTTACTAGCTGAATAAACAAAGACAGAGGTTACATGTCAATGTTACAGAAGGAGCGGGCCTGGGATTTAAGCCTGTGCTGTTGGCACCAGAGGCCACACTCTTGGCTTCTGTTCTGCCACACAGGATGGAGAATGCTTGTTAAAGAGCTGGGGAAGATGCCGGGTGTGAAAACAGCTTGGTCCACTGCACTTTTCAATGTTTGCACCTCCTGCTCCTCAGCAAGGAGATGTTATCTGCATCCAGAGTACAGAGCAAAGTGAAACTAGGGGCCAGGGCCTATAGATGATAGGAAAAAGGGGCAGTCAGGAATGTGCCCTTCCCTCGCACCTGTGACACTCCCTGAGGCCTCACACAGCAACGTGTGTTGTATCCAAGAACTCACCTGAGAGTGGACAGGTAGTTGGAGAGACAGCAACTGGAAGCAGGGAGACTGGTTCATCCGACTCGTCAGGAATAAGTTGAATAGAGCCAGTACAATCTCCGACAGAACTTCCCAAAGCGTGGTGAGCACACATCTTCGCAGGGTACAAAATCATCTTACATGGCACAAAAATACTCTCTAGAGCTGATGGAGTGATTGCTAAGGTTACTTTCTATTTTGACCAAAGTATACTAGTGCTTTATTTATGGCCCAGTTATAAAATGCCCTTTTAAAACAAAGGGTGACCTTTCAAAAAGAACAGTACTCCCATTTAAATAAACAGATTAGGCAAACAATAGAAATAGAATAGGTTGTGTTGATGTGACAGAAAATCCTCATGCAAGTACATGAGTGACTAAAGTTTGGGAACTGCGGTTTCCTGGAACATTCTCAGTTCTCTGTGTCAAACGTTCCCATCCCTGCACCTCATGCATTCACCCAGACGTGCCACAACTCAAAAGGAAGAGAACCTACAGAGATGAAAATTTTCCATTTCCATCCAAATCGCTTAATAAATGACTACATGTGAGAGAGAGACTGAGAGACAAAGACAAAAAAGAGTGAGAGAGAAAGCACAGACACGAACACAAAAGGCACGTTCATTAAGATATTATGGAGTTCACAACAGGGCTTGACCTGGAGCTGAAGCCCTGCCCCTGCCTGGGGAGGGCAGCAGCACAGAGCTCCCTTTGATACTATCCTGAATTCCACACCGATGCTTTCAGCTCTTATTTTATGGCATGGTAGTTGAGCTCAGCCCTGTCCAAAGAACTGCACTGAGGTCTCTGGGACCTGTTCCAACAACAACACACAATGAGGCCTTCTCTCTCTGATAAAGCCAGGAACCTCTCCCTCTATGATCTACTCCCCTGCTCCTCCCAGACAAAAGTAAAGTCCCATTTTGAGCAGAACTCTGCCAGCCACATGTAGCCTTCTCCTCCTCACCTTCCCTGTTGGGGATAGTCACGTTTCAGGCCCGGTGTGGGTGAGAGAAGAACTGTACAAAAAAAGATCTTCATGATCGAGATAATCATGAGGATGTGATCACTAATCTAGAGCCAGACATCTTGGAATGTGAAGTCAAGTGGGCCTTAGAAAGCATCACTACGAACAAAGCTAGTGGAGGTGATGGAATTCCAGTTGAGCTGTTTCAAATCCTGAAAGATGATGCTGTGAAAGTCCTGCACTCAATAAGCCAGCAAATTTGGAAAACTCAGCAGTGGCCACAGGACTGGAAAATGTCAATCCCAACAGCCATAGACATTTTATTCAACATCTGCTCAAATACTACTTATGCTATAATAGTTGCTACATTACTTTGCCAACAAAGGTCTGTCTAGTCAAGGCTATGGTTTTTCCAGTGGTCATGTATGGATGTGAGAGTTGGACTGTGAAGAAAGCTGAGCGCCTAAGAATTGATGCTTTTGAACTGTGGTGTTGGAGAAGACTCTTGAGAGTCCCTTGGACTGCAACCAGTCCATTCTGAAGGAGATCAACCCTGGGTGTTCTTTGGACGGAATGATGCTAAAGCTAAAACTCCAGTACTTTTGCCACCTGATGCGAAAAGTTGACTCGTTGGAAAAGACTCTGATGCTGGGAGGGATTGGGGGCAGGAGGAGAAGGGGACGAATGAGGATGAGATGGCTGGATGGCATCATGGACTCGATGGACATGAGTCTGAATGAACTCCGGGAGATGGTGATGAACGGGGAGGCCTGGTGTGCTGCGATTCATGGGGTCGCAAAGAGTCGGACACGACTGAACGACTGAACTGAACTGAACTGTGGGTGGGAGGACAAGTTGAGCTCTAGGTCAGACCTAGGAGTCCAATCAGTTCTTGGGGAGAGAAGAATGCCTTCAAGTCCATGCAACTAAAAGCTGAAATGGAAGCAATGATACCACAACCTGCTCCAAGCCAAAGTGTTCCAACAAGTTTGTAAGTTCCATGAGCGCAGGGGCTTGTCTGACTCTAGAGCTGAGTGCAATCAATGGCTGGTGCTCAGGAGGTACATGGTAAACAGGTATTAAATAAATAGATGAGTCAATCAATCGAGCTATATATCAATCAATGTATGAACTGATGGATGGCCACGGCAGTGAAGGGAGGAAGAAGTGAAGAGGTGTGAATGTAAGATTATTTCTCCCCTTTCTGCTTGAGAATTAGCAACTGTATAAATAGGAGACCCCAAAAAGGATACTTTTCCCTTTTCAGAGCCACCCTGAGCAGGTGGTAAATTAACAACAGAACCTTTGATCCCTGAACTATCTAGAATTATAGCAGAATGCAACAAATCAAAAGCAACCTTGACTTTCTCCAGGGCATGCTCACAGACACTCCCAACTCCAGGTCTTGCTCCCTGGACCAAGGAAGAGAAGAATGATTCTGAGAATGATGACTTGCACCAATGGACTCAACTCCTCCTTTTAAAAAGTTCAAAGTCCTTCACATCCTGGTTTCGCTCAAGGGACTTTTATTTAGAGTATATATATGTCTCTCCTTTCCTTTTGCTCTTTCTCTCTTTGCTTATCTGAATTTTCTAATCATTTTACGATGAACATAGATTACTTGAGTTATAAAAATGTCTAACACAGGCTGATGAAACACACAAATAAGACCATTCAAAAAGGACACTGAACATGCATATTTTACAGGACTTCATTTTAATGTTTCTATTGATACACTGCAAAATTTAACACTGCTTTGTCATGTAACTGCACTCAGCTAAGTCCTCTGAAAAGCAAATTGTAAATTTCGGATTAAAGTCAAAGTTCTTGACTTAAAAGCGGAACACCCAGTCATACAGGCACTTATCTTATAACAGGGCAACTAACTGATGGGCAAAGTGCCGGAGAATGAGACAAGTACAAGGACACAAGCTTAATCAGCAATGTGCCATATACGGATAAGACATATGTTCCAACTCATTCATGCTAAGAAAAGCTGCTCGGCAACTCTCTTCTCGGGCAGAAACCTCCAGAAGTTAATAGCAGCCAGGGTACCCTCTGCAGGGATAGAAGAGCTTTCCTCTCCTCATGGAGCGGCTGGTCCATCTTGGAGCTCACCCCTGGTCCCAAACTGATGGACCATACTCGAAGCAGCTTGTAACCACCAGTTAAGTGCCTCTGTTTCTGTTAGGTCCTCAGAACTCAAGGTCAATGGCTCGTCTGTCCCACAAAGTGGTGACAGGAAAGCAGCTGGTCTGGCAATCAAAGACTAATTCTGAGGTCCAATTCTCACCAGACCCTGTACAACTCAACCACTGAATGCCTTGGTCAGTTCATTTTCCCAAAAGTTAGTAAGATCAGTCATATCTCACAGGCTATTGAGCATAAAAACTAAGGCAAATGGTAAGCTGCGAGGGTGCAGAAAGGGAAGGAAGAAATAATTTAAGAACCACTAAGCAAAATCTGATACCACTGAGATGGATGGGATTTCACCACCTCAAACTGTAGGGCTAAAGTAAAACAAGCAGAATAGATTCAACTGTCGTTCAGTCTAGTGTTCTCCTAAATTACAACATCCTTAAAAATAGAAGAGAAATGGATAGAACTTTGCAATTTCTCATTTTCTAGCCACCTTCTTCCTCACTAGGAATTAGCGAAGTGTTTAAACTGTGGCCTGAAAGAGTTGCATGAAGACAGTTGATAAGAAGCCCCCAGTCCCAAGGTCAGGCAAGGGGGAAGCCACTTGCACGTGGCCCACATCCTGTCCTCAGCCCCAGGAGCCAGGGCTGCAACTTGGGTGTGAACTTGAGTGCTCTGGGGATGTATCAACAAGAGGGGTGAGGAGGGCAGCCAGGGCAGAGACTTCCCAAGGCTGAATCAACAGAGCTGTCTGTAGACAAAGGGGCAGCAAACAGAGTGTTATCAGACACACCAGAGCTGTGTGGGCTGCCCCAGGGAGAACTTGCTGAGCTCGGCCCACAGCAGCCATCTTCAGCAACCTTTCCACACACAAGACCCCCACAGTGAAGGGGGATCAAAGTGAGATCGGTCTCTGGAAGTGAGATTTTGTGTAGAAACTGCTGAACTGAGCAGCTTGGGTTTCTAAGAGAACAGGCTAGGTTTGACTCCTGACTCTGTGTCTCTCATTCAGTGGCAAGTTAAACGAACAAATGACTAAACATTCCTGATCTGAAGTTGTTTCACACAAAAATGGAATAACCACACTTCTTTAACACAATTGTTGCTAGAGTCAAATTACACCACGCCTGAGAGCACTGAGCACAGTGCCTGGATCAGCGCATTTCATTCTTATAATTTCATGCACAGCACCAACACTATTGTTGTGGTTAGCTGGAAAAAATGGCTATGTGTACTTCAGGATCATGTTTCCGAAAAATTCCACTCCCAAACCCCAGGCAAGAGAACAGGCACTGGAGAGCAAGACTGGAGCCTCCCCTCACCCTCCGGACCCAGGGCCGCTGTTCTGTCCCAGAGTCCTCACCACAGTACTGCTTCTGCAGAGCCTCCTGCCTCAGCAGAAGATCCAAAGAAAACAACTCTTGCCCTGAGGAGAATCAACTGTCGGGTAGCCTCAAACATGCCTAAGAAATCCAACCTGAGCTTAGCCTGGCTTCCTTACCCTACCAAAGCAACTGCATATATTTACAGTCAGATGGCTAAGGAAGGAAGCGGGTGACATGCTTGGGAGAGTCCTTTCTTGGTTTCACTAATCTTTTATTTTGGTCTCACCCAGGCATCACTCCAGATGCCCACAATCCACAATTATGTAACAAAATCCGGAAGGAGGCAAAACACAAGGTCCACCATGGATGCCAACAGCCTCCTTCCCAAAACCTTCTCTGGAAAAGTTGCTCCCAGATTTGGGGATTTCAACAACCAACTTAAACTAAACAAGAACTGCAAGGAGGCAGGCACACACACGTTTGGGTGCCAGTAAACATTACTTGAAACACAACCACTGAAAAAATTTTATCACCATCACTGAATATAAGAAGAACAGTCTTAACAATTCCAAAATAATACAAACACACTCTCAGAATAAGACAATTTAGCTTTGTGAAAAAACCCAATATACAGTCCGCATTTTTCTCAGCAAAAACTGTGGGACTGGGATTTTGAGAAGGAGGAAACACTACTTTCCTATAAAGGACTATCACTGCAATAAGATTATAAAACAAATTCCAATACCTATGTCCAAAAATAGCAAGGGCAAGAGAAGGCTTTTGCCCACTCTGCCAAGTGTGCGAAGAGAAGCAGTATTAGCCTCCATGGACACCAGGATCTTTCTAGCCAGCTCCATCTGCCCTTCTTCACTCTTCCTAACTTTAAAGTATGTCCAGCTCACCTTTCTGTGTTCTGACATTTTACTCCAGGTCATCACCGCCTTGCTGTCTAATCCAAACCTCTCTTCCACTTTTGAGCCTTCATGTAAACCCATTTTTTACTCTCCTTCCTCAGAAATCTGCTCCTTAAGGAGAAATTTACCATATGACCCAGCCTACCTGAGAGAATGCTGTAAGAACAATATTGCATAGGAACTTGGAATGTCAGGTCCATGAATCAAGGCAAATTGGAAGTGGTCAAACAAGAGATGGCAAGGGTGAACGTCGACATTCTAGGAATCAGCGAACTAAAATGGACTGGAATGGGTGCATTTAACTCAGATGACCATTATATCTACTACTGTGGGCAGGAATCCCTCAGAAGAAATGGAGTAGCCATCATGGTCAACAAAAGAGTCCGAAATGCAGTACCTGGACGCAATCTCAAAAACGACAAAATGATCTCTGTTCGTTTTGAAGGCAAACCATTCAGTATTACAGTTATCCGAGTCTATGCCCCGACCAGTAATGCTGAAGAAGCTGAAGTTGAACGGTTTTATGAAGACCTACAAGACCTTGTAGAACTAACACCCAAAAAAGATGTCCTTTTCATTCTAGGGGACTGGAATGCTAAAGTAGGAAGTCAAGAAACACCTGGAGTAACAGGCAAATTTGGCCTTGGAATGCGGAATGAAGCAGGGCAAAGACTAATAGAGTTTTGCCAAGAAAATGCACTGGTCATAGCAAACACCCTCTTCCAGCAACACAAGAGAAGACTCTACACATGGACATCACCAGATGGTCAACACCGAAATCAGATTGATTATATTCTTTGCAGCCAAAGATGGAGAA
>SJYX01020053.1:63514-131414 GCA_006410675.1 Oreotragus oreotragus
TATTCAAAAGCAGAGACATTACTTTGCCGACTAAGGTCCGCCTAGTCAAGGCTATGGTTTTTCCTGTGGTCATGTATGGATGTGAAAGTTGGACTGTGAAGAATGCTGAGCGCCGAAGAATCGATGCTTTTGAACTGTGGTGTTGGAGAAGACTCCTGAGAGTCCCTTGGACTGCAAGGAGATCCAACCAGTCCATTCTGAAGGAGATCAACCCTGGGTGTTCTTTGGAAGGACTGATGCTAAAGCTGAAACTCCAGTACTTTGGCCACCTCATGTGAAGAGCTGACTCATTGGAAAAGACTATGATGCTGGGAGGGATTGGGGGCAGGAGGAGAAGGGGACGACCGAGGATGAGATGGCTGGATGGCATCACGGACTCGATGGACATGAGTCTGAGTGAACTCCGGGAGATGGTGATGGACAGGGAGGCCTGGCGTGCTGCGATTCATGGGGTCACAAAGAGTCGGACACGACTGAACGACTGAACTGAACCTGAGAGAAATTAAAACAAAGCCACACAAAGTTGAGAATGTTCATAGTAGCGATATACATTAACAGTCAAACAACAGGAATGATCCACGTATCTATGAACTGGTGAACGGAAAAACAAAACGGTGTCCATCTGTACAAGGGAATGAACCAGTGATGCATGCTACAGTACAGGATGAACCGGAAAACTGGATGCTGAGTGAAAGAAGCCAGTCACAAAGACCGCAGAATGTATGAGGATGACTCCATTCTTATGAAATGTCCGAAAACAGCCAGCATACAAAACACAGATGAGTGGGTGCCTAGGGGTGAGCGCAGGATTGACTACAAATGCACAAGAGGGGAATTTTTCATAACACGTGTTTTTAAAAACTTGCTCAATTCTATGCTTAATATGATGCTTGGCAGAATTTTTTAGTGAGATTCTATCTGCTAAGTGAGCCACAGAGTGAGGGGGTGAGTGAATGAGTGAATGAATGAAAACTAATTTCCCAGAAGCCTCCCTGGTAACTTGAACCAGGTCTACACACTTCAGTCACTCCTGTCAGCCTCAACAAGTTATATATATTAGTTATATAACAGTGTATTGTGTTACATGTATGTGTGTGTACACGTTTATCATCAAGTCTTTGGATCAGTTTGGACTATATGAAACGGCCATTTTTGTAGGTCAAAATTGGTAATTACACCATTGGTAATTTCACGTGATTCAACCTATACATGCAAGTTTTGATGCAGGAGACAAGAGAGAACAGAGATTTCTTTTTTCATATGGAACTTCCCCAACCAGTGGTTGAACCCTTGCACTGGAAGCACAGAGTCTTAACCACTGGACCAGCAACTAAGTCCCAAGACCAGAGAGGCTTTTAAGTCAGACCAGCCTGAGTGTGGCTCCAGGCTCCATTCTGTATGGGAAGCTTCAATTTGTTAGATGGAAAATGGAGATGATCATAGGATCCAGCTCCAAGGGCTGCTATGAGGATTACTAGGACAACGCATGGAAAGCACCGACCAGCACTGAGGCAAAGTCACCAAGGAATTGCTCAGTAAATGACAGAAAGTACTGGCAGATGCTGCTCCTGTCTATGAAACTGCTCATTCCTCAGTTATCAAGGACTGGGATTTTTCTTTTGTATTCATGTGTTCCCTAGACCTGCAGACAAAGGATGCTCATTGCTGGAGTCCTGCACAGGGAATGCTCCTGAAGCCTGACAGCACAGTTTCCTGGATGCCACTGCAGTGTCTGCCTGCAGACCCTCAGGCTCCTCCAAGGTGAACCACAAACATCACTGCAGGACTGTTCCGCTGGCATTCCCAATGTCTACTCACCACAAGCTCAGCAATACCGTGCAGCAGGGGAAGTGCCATGCAAGACAGTTCCCTCTGGCTTATTTCTCAACAAAGAGGTTTGGCTGCTATGCAACCAGTGTTTTAGTGGATGTTGTGGCTATTAGGGAAAGGCCAGGTTTCTACTGGCAACTACAAACGATGGGGGCAGCAGGGGAGAAGCAAATAAAATCCTATCCTTACATTCTACTCAAAATTTAAAATCCTATCCTTACATTCTACTCAAAATTTAAAATCCTATCCTTACATTCTACTCAAAATTCCTCATTTTTAGTACTCATAAAGTGAGCCCATGATTCCAAACAGGGGGAACTGGGATTAAATTAGGGCGGTCAGATTTCACAAATAAAAATATAAGACAACCAGTTAAAGTTAAGGTAAACAACAAATATTTAGGGACTGACACTACAAAATTTTCATTGTTTATCCAAAATACCATTTTAACTGGGCATCCTAAGTTTTATTTGGTAACCCAATATTAAATTGGTATCAGAATCAGTTCAGTTGCTCAGTTGTGCCTGACTCTTTGTGACCCCATGTACTGTGGTGTAGCACACCAGGCTTCCCTGTCCATCATCAACTACTGGAGCTTGCTCAAACTCATGTCCATCAAGTCAGTGATGCCATCCAATCATCTCATCCTCTGTTGTCTCCTTCTGCCTTCAATTTTTCCCAGCATCAAGGTCTTTTCTAATGAGTCCTCTCTTCACATCAGGTGCCCAAGGTATTGGAGCTTCAGCATCAGTCCTTCCAATAAACATTCAGGACTAATTTCCTTTAGGATAGACTGATTTGACCTCCTTGCCGTCCAAAGGACTCTCAAGAGTCTTCTCCAACACCACAGTTCAAAAGCATCAATTGTTCAATGCTCAGTATTTTTCCGGTCCAACTCTCACATCCATCCATGACTACCAGAGGAATCATAGCTTTGACTAGATGCACTTTTGTCGGCAAAGTAATGCCTGTGCTTTTTAATATGCAGACTAGGTTTGCTATAGCTTTTCTTCCACGGACCAAGCGTCTTTTAATTTCATGGCCGCAGTCACCACCTGCAGTGACTTTGGAGCCCAAGGACATCTGTCACTGTTACCACTTCTCATCTATTTGCTATAAAGTTAGTTTTTGATGCCATGATCTTAATTTTCTGAGTGTGAGTTTTAAGCCAGCTTTTTCACTCTCCTCTTTCACCCTCAACAAGAGGCTCTTCAGTTCCTCTTCACTTTCTGCCATTAGTCATATCATCTGTGTATCTGAGACTGTTAATATGTTTCCTGGCAATCTTGATTCCAGCTTGTGATTCTTCCAGCCTGGCATTTTGCATGATGTACTCTGCCAGAGATCAAATGGCCAACATCCACTGGATCATCAAAAAAGCAAGAGAGTTCCAGAAAAACATCTATCTCTGCTTTATTGACTATGCCAAAGCCTTTGACTGTGTGGATTACAATAAACTGTGGAAAATTATGAAAGAGATGGGAATACCAGACCACCTGACCTGCCTCTTGAGAAACCTGTATGCAGGTCAGGAAGTAACAGTTAGAACTGGACATGGAACAACAGACTGCTTCCAAATAGGAAAAGGAGTATGTCAAGGCTGTATATTGTCTGCCTGCTTATTTAACTTACATGCAGAGTACATCATGAGAAATGCTGGGCTGGAGGAAGCACAAGCTGTAATCAAGATTGCCAGGATAAATATCAATAACAGACATGGAACAACAGACTGCTTCCAAATAGGAAAAGGAGTATGTCAAGGCTGTATATTGTCACCCTGCTTATTTAACTTACATGCAGAGTACATCATGAGAAATGCTGGGCTGGAGGAAGCACAAGCTGTAATCAAGATTGCCAGGATAAATATCAATAACCTCAGATATGCAGATGACACCACCCTTATGGCAGAAAGTGAAGAAGAACTAAAGAGCCTCTTGATGAAAGTGAAAGAGGAGAGTGAAAAAGTTGGCTTAAACCTCTTCAGAAAACAAAGATCATGGCATCTGGTCCCATCACTTCATGGGAAATAGATGGGGAAACAGTGGAAACAGTGTCAGACTTTATTTTGGGGGGCTCCAAAATCACTGCAGATGCTGACTACAGCAATGAAATTAAAAGACACTTACTCCTTGGAAGAAAAGTTATAACCAACCTAGACAGCATGTTAAAAAGCAGAGTAAGCCAGAAAGAAAAACACCAATATAGTATACTAACACATATATATGGAATTTAGAAAGATGATAATGAAAAAAAAAAACACACACACACACAGAGACATTACTTTGCCAACAAAGGTCCGTCTAGTCAGAGCTATGATTTTTCCAGTGGTCATGTATGGATATGAGAGCTGGACTATAAAGAAAGCTGAATGCCAAAGAACTGATGCTTTTGAACTGTGGTGGTGAAGACTCTTGCAAGTCCCTTGGACTCCAAGGAGATCCAACCAGTCCATCCTAAAGGAAATCAGTCCTGGGTGTTCATTGGAAGGACTGATGTTGAAGCTGAAACTCCAATACTTTGGCCACCTGATGTGAAGAGCTGGCTCATTTGTAAAGACCCTGATGCTGGGAAAGATTGAGGGCAGGAGGAGAAGGAGATGACAGAGGATGAGATGGTTGGATGGCATCACCAACTCGATGGACATGAGTTTGGGTGGACTCCGGGAGTTGGTGATGGACAGGGAGGCCTGGCATGCTGTGGTTCAAGGGGTAGCAAAGAGTCGGACATGACTGAGCGACTGAACTGAACTGAACTCGGCATATAAGTTATATAAGCAGGGTGACAATATATAGCCTTGACGTACTCCTTTCCCAATTTGGAACCAGTCCCATTGTTCTATGTCCACTTCTAACTGTTGCTTCTTGACCTGCATCACAGATTTCTCAGGAGGCAGGTCAGGGGGTCTGGTATGTCCATCTCTTGAAGAATTTTCCATTTTGTTATGATTCACACAGTCAAAGGCTTTAGCGTAGTCAATGAAGCAGATGTTTTTTTGGAATTCTCTTGCTTTTTCTTATCCAACAGATGTTGGTAATTTGATCTCTGGTTCCCCTGCCTTATCTAAATCCAGCTTGAACATCTGGAAGTTCATGGTTCAAGTATTACTGAAGCCTGGCTTGGAGAATTTTAAGCATTACTTTACTAGCATGTGAGATGAGTGCAATTGTGTGGTAGTTTGAGCATTCTTGGGCATTGCCTTTCTTTGGGATTGGAATGAAAACTGACCTTTTCCAGTCCTGTGGCCACTGCTGTTTTCCAAATTTGCTGGCATATTGAGTGCAGCACTTTCACAGCATCATCTTTTAGGATTTGAAATAGCTCAACTGGAATTCCATCACCTCCGCTAGCTTTGTTCATAGTGATGCTTCCTAAGGCCCACTTGACTTCACACTCCAGGATGTCTGGCTCTAGGTGAGTGATCACACCATCATGATTATCTGGGTTGTGAAGATCTTTTTCGTATAGTTTTTCTGTGTATTCTTGCCACCTCTTCTTAGTATCTTCGGCTTCTGTTAGGTCCATACAATTTCTGTCCTTTATTGAATCCATCTTTGCATGAAATGTTCCCTTGGTATCTCCAATTTTCTTGAAGAGATCTCTAGTCTTTCCCATTCTATTGTTTTCCTCTATTTCTTTGCACTGATCACTGAGGAAGGCTTTCTTATCTCTCCTTGCTATTCTTTGAAACTTTGCATTCAGATGGATATGTCTTTCCTTTTCTCCTTTGCCTTTCATGTGTCTTCTTTCTCAGCTATTTGTAAGGCCTCCTCAGACAACTATTTTGCCTTTTTGCATTTCTTCTTCTTCTTGGGGATGGTTTTGATCATTGCCTCCTATACAATGTTACGAACCTCCATCCACGGTTCTTCAGGCACTCTATCAGAGCTTATTTCCCTGACACAAGAAAATGCATCTTCAATTAACTGTTCTTTAACCACAGTAAAACTAGGCAGTCCAGAAAGATAAAGTTGCCAAAGTTAGTGAGAGTCTGTGTATAAAGCTATATTAAGGGGAATCTATACCAGCCACCATTTATTGAGGTTGTAACCAGCAGAGTATTAAGCACCTCATAAGCACTATTAGCTCACTGAATCCTCAAATTACCCCTGCATGGTAGGCACATGTACTATTATCTCTATAATACAGGTGAGGAAACTGAGGCTTAGGAGAGGTAGAATCAAACTCAAGTTTGGGCCTCTCGATTTGAACCTAAAATTTATTTTGTCTTGGGGCCTCTCACCAGAGTCCCAGACTCAGCCTACAATCTATTCAGGTGTTCCTGAGCTAACTCCACATTTCCAATGCTCTGGTAAGTGAATTATATCTCAATAAGGTTGTTTAAAAAAAAATGCTTTCCAGTATCTACTTCTCCATCAATAAAACTGAGAAACTTCAAACCATAAAACACTCTAGAACCGCTTCAACTGATAAATATAATTGCTTTTCCTCTCTTCCATTCTATAGCAGACAATTCTCATGAGCCTTTCCACTAAACTTAAGCTCAACATTCAGAAAACGAAGATCATGGCATCCGGTCCCATCACTTCATGGGAAATAGATGGGGAAACAGTGGAAACAGTGTCAGACTTTGTTTTTTTGGGCTCCAAAATCACTGCAGATGGTGACTGCAGCCATGAAATTAAAAGACGCTTACTCCTTGGAAGAAAAGTTATGACCAACCTGGATAGTATATTCAAAAGCAGAGACATTACTTTGCCGACTAAGGTCTGCCTAGTCAAGGCTATGGTTTTTCCTGTGGTCATGTATGGATGTGAAAGTTGGACTGTGAAGAAAGCTGAGCACCGAAGAATTGATGTTTTTGTACTGTGGTGTTGGAGAAGACTCTTGAGAGTCCCTCGGACTGCAAGGAGATCCAACCAGTCCATTCTGCAGGAGATCAACCCTGGGATTTCTTTGGAAGGAATGATGCTGAAGCTGAAACTCCAGTACTTTGGCCACCTCATGTGAAGAGTTGACTCATTGGAAAAGACTCTGATGCTGGGAGGGATTGGGAGCAGGAGGAGAAGGGGACGACCGAGGATGAGATGGCTGGATGGCATCACGGACTCGATGGACGTGAGTCTGAGTGAACTCCAGGAGATGGTGATGGACAGGGAGGCCTGGCGTGCTGCGATTCATGGGGTAGCAAAGAGTCGGACACGACTGAGCGACTGAACTGAACTGAACTGAACTAAGGACAGAAAAGACAAAGGGTAACCAAACCTTAAACAAGTTAAATCATTTTGACTGGGTATAGTCTGTTAAAGGATACATGGAAAATAAGACTAGAATCAAAATGAAATCTGAAAAGTGACAACTCCTCATATCCATTTATATCCTTCACCGCCAGTGATCATGGGACTGGGCCACAATCAGAAAATGGTAGCCATTACTGTGAAAAAGAAAATTCCCTAGACAGTTGTCATAAACAAATGCTTTATTCTTACAGAAGGTACCACAGAAGAGCTTTCCTCATCTCAATGCTAGCAGCCTCTAGGGCTGCCAGGGGTTTAAGAGGGAACAGATACTCTTTGATGTTCTTCTTTTCAGTCCAGTTTTTACCCACTTTCTCCAAGGTTACTGAATCTGACCCACGCCCACTCTAGTCTCACCAGATTGAAGGCAACTGCTTATCTGGATACTCTAACCAATGGCTGGCATTACAAATGAGCATGAATGGCATGGATTTAATTCATTTTTAAAGAACACAGTGTTTCCTGAGACATGTGGGTTACTCTAACCACCAAACTTCAGAAAAAGGCCTTTTCATCCTTATTCTCCATAAGGAAAACAGTTGGGTATGGTGACAATCTTCAAGCACAGGAGTAGCCCAAAGCGGGGGGAATTCGTCATCATATTTGCCTTTCAGAGGCAATATATCTCCTTGATAACAATTCTAAAAAAGAAAAAAAAAAAAAAAAACCTCTACTAAATCTTACACCTTAGCAGGCAGTCTAGAAAATATCCCTGTGATTCAGGCAAGACACGCAGTCCTTTCTCTCAAAGGGATGCTTAGTTTGTTTTGTCTATTTCTATCAAAGAGGGGCATCTAATATCTTTCCAAGTGGATCTCACAGCTTTCCTCACAAAGACAGCAGCAAGGGTGATAATATCACTACCTTCTAGGATTGTTTTGAGGGTTTACTGAGAGCGTGTGTAGGATGTACAGAAAGGTCTGCCACAGAGGGCATCATCAATGCATGTTAGTTATGACTGTCGCTATTCCCCAGCAGAGTACTTGGAGCACGAAGGTTAACTTGGAAAGACAGGAGATAGAACTGGATGGTGTGCAAGACACGAGGCAAAGGTTCTTACAAAAATTCTCCAACTCAAGACCAAAGAAAAGAACCAAAGCCAGAAAAAGTTTTAAAAAGAAAAAGCTATCAGCCTGTGCCCCAACCAACTAAACCACACAATTAAAGGTACCTCCAGCAGAGGAAACAGCACCTACTGTGAGCTGACGACCAAACTGTACACACACACACACACACACACACACACACACACACACACACACACACACACACACACACACACGTTCAGTCTGGATGGAGCCCGTCTGTGCCCTTATATTCCTCACAGGAAGGGGAGGTTTGCACACTACATTTTTTAAAAAAATTTTAGTTTGGCAGTGCTTTGTGGTCTGCGAGATCTCAGTTTCCTGGCGAGGGACTGAAGCCAGGTCTCTGCAGTGAAAGCACCGAATCCTAACCACTGGACCACCAGGGAATTCCCTAGACACTTGCTTAAACTGAAACAAGACGTGAGCCCAACATCATTTCAGTCTAGTCTTCTACTGCTCCTGCTTTCCTCCCACCTTGATGCCAAGATCCTCCAGCTTACGGACAGATGTCATATGACTAGGAGACTCAAAGCACACAGGAACACCGGAAACATGCTGCTGGGTTCCCAAGGAGGACTGCAGAAAGTGGGGAAATCACTGAACAACCACCACAACCAGGTCTATTAATGAAGCACAAATAATGAGATTAGACAAGAAAAAAGAAAAAAGCTTGGCCTTCTAAAGGTCGTTTAATGGAAGAGAAGCCCAAAATAAAGGCAGGGAAAGGGGACTTCAATGAGTCATAAGGAATGTATGTGTCTCCCTGGTCCTCCCCAGCTCTGCACCCCAACATTTAAGTCAGGATAAATATATTCATCATTCATCCACTTAGTCTGCGTTTTTTATAGTTATTTATTCTACAGCCAATGCTTTCTGGATAACCACTCCAGACAACAGCAATGTAAGCATGGCTCCTCTCAGAGCTTGCATTCAAGGACAGAAGGAGTACGAGCTATTCCTTGTACATCTGTTCCGATGGATCGTTCATTTAATACTGTGCATTGCACTCCATCAGGCCAACAGGTCAAGCAGGTCAATGAGCAGCCATGAGGCCAATTACAACCACACGGCTCGTGTCATTCCCCATAGCTGGCAGAACAAAGCCTCTGCAGGAATTCACAGGTATAAATACTCCCAGCCTCAAAGCATCACTGGCAGGGTTGCTGAAAGATCAGATAGGTATGCGAAGGATGAGGCTGGGGAGTCTCAACATATTGCAAATTAATAAGTTCCCCCTTATGACCATTTGTGGAGCAGCTATTATATGCCAGTCACTGTGCAGACAACAAAGGATACAGCCCTAGAGCCTGCCCTCCTGGAGCTTAGAATCTAAGTGTACTTTTCGTCTAAATCATAGTAAGTTATGAGAAGGATCCAAAATGCAGAGGACAAACCTCCAAAGGGAGAGGAGAAAATTAAAATATGCCTCTAAAAAACCCATAGCTGCTGTCCATCAACAATGAATGGATAAAGATGTGGCGCATTATGTACAATGGAGTACTACTGAGCTGTAACAAAGAATGAAATTCTGCCACGTGCAGCAACATGAATGGACTTGGAGGGCAGTATCCTAAGCAAAATACGTCAGCCAGAGAAAGATACTGAATGATACTGCTTATATGTGGAATCTAAAAAATACAACCAACTAGTGAACATAACAAAAAAGCAGCCAATCACAGATATAGAGAACAAAGCAGTGGCTGCCAGTGGGGAGCGGGGAGGGGCGACATCAGGATGGGGGAGTGGGGGATACAAACTCTTACATGTAAGATAGGCTCAAGGATGTTATCGTACAACACGGGGAATATAACCAATATTTTGCAGTAAATGGAAATGGAAAGTAAACTTTAAAAAGTATATACACATAAAAAAATTTTAATGGGATAATAAATGACAGCTCTTACCTCAAAAAAAAAACCACCACACACAGTATCACAGTTGTTACTCATGGTAACAGTCACTGCTGTAAGAGCCGTGACACGGCAGAAATGGTGACCACATTACTGAGGTTTGTTAGGTTTGCCACAGAACACATTTCAGGCATCCCTTCAAGGCGTTCCAGGTTGGGAAGGAAGAGCCTCACCTCAACAGGGCTATGTGCAGGCCTGGGAAGCTGTCAAAGGTCTGCTGAGCTTTAAAAGAGAACCCCCACCACATGCACAGCAGCCCAGCCCCGCAGATGATGAAGCCCAGCAGCAATCCCACCTGGATACTTCTCTCAGCTCAGCCACACGTCCTATATGCCTGGGCTAGGCAACTGCTTTCTGGAATACCGTTCCTGTAATTTTAAGAACAACATAAAAAAGGAGAAGCAGTGGGGAAGAAAGAGAGACACACAGGACCCTTTCACCAAGTGCGTGGACACCAATAAAAGCGCTGAAAACAGACTTTAGATGACATGATTTGGTTTCAAGTGGAAACTGCCCTTCCTCTTCCTCCTTCACACTACAAAGACCACTTTCACCATCACCACCCTTCCAGGCAGAGAGCTTTTGAAAGGCAGCTCTTGGGCAATCTACAACTTCCTAAAACAATGTGCAACACTTGAACTGAGTGGATTATTGGAACGTAACATACAGCCAGCCCCCAGCCAAATCCCCCACTTCCTTGCTTCTGGAGCCCAACTAGAGACCAGAGGGGACTGGCAATGGTAGAAGAGGCCAAGGCGGAAGGTCACTGAACAGGGAAGCCTGGGGCAGTGTTCAGAGGAAGTAGCCCTTGAGCGGAGGTGTGAAGTAGTAGCTAGGGGAAGGGAGGCAGAGAAGCGCAGCATCAGAGGGAACCATGTGTGCCAAAGCCCTGTGATGGGAGACACGTGAGCATCAAAGAGAGCAGAGGAGAGGCCTCGAAGCTGGAAAATACAAAGATGGTGCAAGACGAAACCAGACTGGCAAATGGGCCAGACTAGGATACGGAGGTGCACTGAGGACCACTAAAGGGACTTCAACAGTATGTTGAGGTGTTCAGATTTTCACTTTGCAAAGATCATTCTGGCTACAAGCTAAACAATGAGTCTTGGTGGCAAATACAAGCAGCCACTGAAGGAAGGCAAGTATCAGAGACACCAAGAAGTAGAAAGACTAGGGCACAGAGGAAAGGAAGAAAGTTCAGGTGAAAGGAGATCCAGGCCTTTTCCTTGCAACTCGACAGCCATCAATAATAATCAACTGGGAGCTCATGAGAAAGACACAGCTCCACGTCCCATATCAGAACCTGATTTCAACAAGGCCCCAGGTAACTTAGATGGCCATTAAAGGTTGAAAAGCACTGCTCCAATGCAGAGTGGGAACTGGTCTTTGAAGATCATTAATTTATACCACTGAAGTCTTTTTAAACACAGTTTTAAACATAGTCTGTAATGAAGATGAAAAGCCCAATATCTCCCTTAAATCGTAAGTAAAATGGAATCACAGACAACACCTACTGCGAAAAAAACTTTTCCTAAACCAGCCAGGAGAGGAACCTGCCATTTCTGCTCCTTGACTTTGCTAAATCTGCACATATAACAACCACATAGGGTGACAATAGCTATGATACAAAGAAGCATCCTTTACCCACCCTCAAAGGATCTGGTTAACACACCTAAACAGAATCCAAGCTTCTGCCAAAGCTTCCAGAAGCATCTATGAGTCAGTCACCTTTGAGAGATAATCTTAATACTCACACAATTATTCACTTTGCTCTCCACTTTAAAAAAAGAACGAAGTCACTTACAACACTCATCAGTCTTGCAGATCACAATGCTATCTAATTATAAAGACTCTTGATGACTCAATCACTGCTTTTCTGTGACGCCTAAAATAAGTCCTTTAATCATTACGTGTCCCAGCTTTTTTCCCAATTGCAAAACATGAACCCTAGCATTTATCCCTCCACGTATGCTTTAGGGATTAGGGAAATTATGTTTTCAATGCTCTTAGAGGTTCATCTGTGCTATTCAGTTCATAAAGCTTTGATTATGTCACTGTGCTACTCAGAAAACTTACACTGGCTTCCCAGTACCCACTAAATGAAGACAGTCTCTTCACTGTGGCACCCAACCCTTCTACAATCTAATCCCCCAAACCTTAGCATACTTATTGCATAGATGCTCCAGCCAACCCAGGCTAGTGACGGTTCCTGAGCAAACTCAGGCCTTTTTCGGTCTCCACTTTAGCTAGCGAGGTTCCTGGTAGAACTGGAACCACACTGCCAATCCCTCCTAAATCCATACCCACTGTGTACTGAGACTCAAAGTATGTTTAGGCCAAAGTGGGGGGTGAGGAAGGCACCAGGGATACCAGGTAGAAGAAGAGAAACACTCAGTGGGCTGACCCCATCTTCCATTGGAGGAACCAAAATAAATTCAGGAGGACCAAAACGCAGAGTATAGACGGGATGATAATGTGAAGCTGGGGCAGCAGGCAGGGGCCGGAGTACGGAGGCTCAGAAAGCACTATCAAGACATATGCGCTTTCTCCTAAAAGGGCCAGTGGAAAGGCTCTTGAGTGCAACCAGACTATAAGACTTGAGAACTGTTTTAGGGAAGGCACAAGGTACCTCTAAAAATGTTTTCTGAGTCTCTTTAAATCCACTTTGCCCACCAATGAAATTCAAGCTGTTTTTAGGAAATATCTGTGGCAATTTTAATAGTAGTACACCATCTCTTTTAACCAGAGATTATAATCACAGAACTAAAGACCTAGTAGGAACTTTAGTAATCATTTACTCTAACCCCTTATTTTAAAGATAAGAAAACTATAGTCCTGAGGGATTAAACGATTTGCTCAAAGACACGGGCAATTTGTGGTAGAGTCAATATTCAAGCCCGTCTCATGGATTTCTAGGCAAGAGAGAACAGGATGTAAACATTCTGATATAGGAATCAAGGCATTCATTCATTCAACAAATATTTATGTACCAGATGCCATTTAAAGCATTGGGAGTACAGAAGTGAACCAAGACAAACATACTTGGCGTTGCAGAGTTTTCATTCTAGTAGGGAGAGACAGACAAAAAAGAAACCATAATAAATAAATTATGTAGTATGTTAGAATGAGAAATGCACTATAGAAAAAAGTAGAACAAAGAAGTAGGATGGGAGTGGGTGGCCAGCTTAAATCTCACTGAGGAATGTCAACTGAGCAAAGACTTGATGGTGAGTGCTTGCAGGATACTAAGGATTTGGAAAGTCATGTGATTTCTATCCATTCGATCACAATTTGCCTGCACAAGCAAGTGCAGGTAATAGGCTGACATCCATCCACCAAGTTCAACAAACAAAGTCCACAATTCTAACATTCTCTCTGATAAAACAGAAAAAAACAATTCTCCTCCCAGCTTTAAGAAGAGGTCCTGATGGGCTGATGAAGTGGAATGTAGTGAAAAAGTGGTAAGGAGGGAATTTCAGGCTGGAAGGAAAACAAGTACACATTCTGCATTCTGACAATGAATCAAGCCAATTTATTTCAGTTACTGCCAAACATGGATTAAAATGTGGGTCACTTCCTGAACAGACCAGAAATGAAACTGAGATTGGCACCAAGTTCCCAAAAGCTGGTAGAGCTGTCCAGAGCAGAGAAAAAGTAAGCATAAAAAAAGAGGAAGAAGAATGGAAATTACAAAAACTCTTAGACCTCAACTCCATCGTCCCCTCGGAGTACATACACTGTGCAGTGCTCTAAGGGGCCAACATCACGATTCCAAGGAGCCAATACTCTCTGAGCCATCCCCGCAATAACCCAGTGAGGTGGGTACTTTTACCAGACTCATTTTTACATATGAGAAAACTGGGACAACTGAGTCTCTGAGACGTTAAAATGCCCACACAGACAGAACAGGAACCCGGGACCACTGATTCCACAACCCACACTGGGACTCAGCAAACTGTGGTCCTTGGGCCACGATGAGTTTTTACATTACTAAATGGCTGTTTAAAAAAAAAAAAAAAGGCCTAAGAAAGAATATGTGACCGAGACTCTACAAGGCCCATGAAACCTAAAACACTTATTATCTGGCTCTTTACAGAAAAAGTTTGCTGACCTTGGTAGTCTAACCTACTACACTGGCCACCAGCAGGTTCAGACACCACAGGATGTATTATGTTTCCCAAATTGCAAGGGTCATTAGGGGAAACAGGCTCTGGAAGATGGAGAACTCGATCTCATATTGGCTGGGCTGCAAGATAATCGGTGGCTTGCGGTTATGGATCTGCTGTATTATTTAACAATTATCATACAGTATTTTGTATTTTTTAAAATTTATCCCAACAGGGACAGTCCCCTCTCACCCTCCTACCCACCAAACACCCCACCCCCAGCTTACTAGGCTCCTAAACACTATTCTCAGGTTGCCCACCATCAGCCCAATCCTAGTGGTCCCCAGGGCTTCTAAACTGTCTCATTTTCCCCAAATCTGAATCTCCAGGTTACCTCACTTAAAAATAAGCCTCATATCCCAAATTAACTCACCCAAATGTGGCCAAGAACCATGAGGTATCTAAGAGGCATAACCCTTTCTCTTCCCTGGATGACCCTGTTCAATCTAACCAGGCCAGGGTGGAGGAATTTGGTTGCCTTGGCTGCCAGGCAGCTATCCCCACTTCTTCTGTATTTAGAGCACCTAAATATTGTTCTGGGAGACCATTCCTCCCTGATACTCAGAACATGTATCTCATATGCTGTTGACTCCACTCTGGGTTCAGGTCAGGCAAGCTTCAAGGATTACCTCAAGGATGTGCATGATTCAATAAAAAGCCAAAGAGAACCACACTCAGGGCTTTGGTTCAAACTCCTGGCCACAGGTTCTCTTGCCAACATAAGGAGAGAGGCTGTCTGAAAATGGCACCAACCTACAGGAAAGCGGCATGGAGAGATGCAGAAACTGGGGCCCGCAGACACTGTGTGAGCCACGGGAGCCGGTATGGTGAGCACTCAGAACATCTCTGGCCTTTCCAGTTCCACACCACAATCAATTCTCTCTTGCAGGCGGCTTGGACTGTGTCTTCACTCCTTCGCAACAGAAAGTGGCTCGTCTGGCACAGAGTGGAATCGTCATGTCCACCATGTACTTTCTGAAAAACGACTGAGAGGCTAGTGATACCAAAGCTGCCTTCACAGTCAGCAAAGGTCCAGACCAACAGACCACGTCCATGCAGACATGAGGGGATGCTCACCTCTTCTCCCAACTGCTCCAAGAATGTGGGGATCCCTGAGAATGATCGTTCTCATTTAAGGCTCAGTTATCTGACTGGAGCTGAGACCAGTGGTATTAAAACAGTAAGACTCTCACAATCAGTCTTTCAAATTAGTGTACTTGATCTCCTCCCACCCAAAACCAGTATCCCTCAAGCCTCCAAGAGAAAACAGAGAAAAAAGGCAAAGGGAATTTAACAGTCAGTGGGCGAGTTCTCTTGCTTCTATTCTCTTGCTTCTATTATGTCCAGGGTTGCTTGGCAACCAGCCTCAGCCTGGTAATTCCCGTGGACAAGCAGAAGAACGAATGTCAGACCTCCAGGTCACGCAGCATGTCCTGTTTATGCCCCGTGACTCCAGGGCAGGGGTGAGTTCGTGCTGTTCCACAAAACTGGCCAAATCCAGCCCACAGAGCACCTGCCGTCTTTAGGGGTTCTCCCACACTGCCCTCGAACCTTCGCCTTGAATGAATGTAAGCTGTGGATGTCTCCTCAAAATAGATTTAAAATAGTTTCAAAAACAGCTTGTTAGAAGAATAGAGAACAGCTTCTGACATGGAAAGAACTCTAATACTATTTATGAAGACAGTAGAAACCAGCAGGGAGCAGAGGGCATGGTGCACACTCAGGAAAAAAATGGGCCAGTTTGCGTTTCACGTTCAGGATTTTCTGGAATCTTCCTTGACCCTGTATACTCTGAGAACACCTCCAAGGATCTGGGTGCCAAAAGCTTGGCCACTGTGCTATGCAAACTCTAGGTCATGAGTTCCTTTCCAACAACTGAGAAATCAGTGGGGACGGACTGCATTGGCAGCACATTTTAGCAGTAACTGTGGCAGCCGATCCCTGCACGGTCAGTACACTGCAGAGGGGTAGGGAAAGAATGTGGGTCATTGAGTCTCCAGTGCTTAGATGTCTCCAAGCAGGGTATCTGTGTCCACAAAGACGTGACGCTGCTCCTTCTCGCTCTCTTCCCGCTCCTAAATTAACTATCTAACCAAGGACAATGGCATTCCACACAAAACAGAGACAGCGCCCAAGAGAGACAGGGACAAGAAACTCACGCTTGTGCTTAAAATTCTATTTAGCAAGACAGAAGTCCTGAAAAGTAAGGGGCTGTACGGGAAGCACCGTCTTTAGTTGGCTGATCACTGTTAACACCCATTTGTCCACGTGAAACTACCCAAATGAACTGATTTAAATTTTGTTTTAAAACAAATTACTACTAGGTTTCAGGAAAAAATTTGGTACAGACATTATGCCTTGGCAGAGTGATGTGTATCCTTTGGAAGTACAGTGGTTCCAGCTGGAAACACTGTCAGCAACATACAGCCTGCAATACGAACAAAAGAAATATTTTTTTAATCTTTTTAGAGGAAAATGAAAAATAAGCCTTCTATGACTGATTATGAGGCTTACCAAGGATGTTACTTTAAAATGATCGTTAAAACTTAACAGTTTTATTTAAGATTTATTTATTTACTGATGTCTACTCTGGCTCTTGGTTGCCGTGTGCAGGCTTTGTCTCGTTGCAGTAAGCAGGGGCTCCTTTTCGCTGTGGGGCACAGTCTTCTCACTGCAGGGGTCTCTCCTGCTGCAGAGCACAGGCTCTAGGAACACGTGCTCAGCAGCTGCAGCTCCGAAGCCCCAGCGTGCTGGCTCAGGAGTTTGTGGCACAGAGACTTTAGTTGCTGGGCAGCTTGTGGGATCTTCCTGGACCAGGAATCAAATGGTGTCTCCTGCACTGGAAGGAGATTCTTTACGACTGAGCCACCAGGGAAATCCAAAACCTAACACCTTTAAATGAGAGGTATGGAGAAGAACACCCTAATATTCAAATCTCTCTTTTTAAAGAAAAAAAAAATTAAGCAAACAGCCTTACTGATTTAAGAGACAGTTGTAAGTCACTTTCTTCTAGGTGTGAAGATTATGAAAGGAGTCAACTCACATTAACTGGCCCAGCCAAGGTTATCTGAGCTTCCTACTTGGTGCTACTTATACAGATTTTAGAACATCAGACTTCCCTTTCCTCTGCATGATAAACATGAAATAAAGATAAAATATGACAAGCATAAAGAGGTAGAAAAAGATCTAAGAGAAAGAGGACAAACACAGCAAAGGGATGGGCAGCAAGGAGGTAGATGGTGAAGGCTCTTTGATCTGCCTCTTGCCTTTTCTAAACCATCATCATTTCCTGTGCTACCCCAAAGGTAGACTGGACTGCCACCTCATCAGAGCAGTAACATTGAATCTGTCCAAGAAAGAATCTTTAAATAAAATAAAATCAAAAGAGAACCAAGGGATACCTGGAGCCATAAGCACTTAAGAGTGACTTTTAGAACACAGAGTCAAGTGGTTGAGTTAGGCTCTCTGAAGGGACACTTGACATAATTCATTCAACATGCACTGGGGAGCTAATGCCTATCCTTCTAAAACTCTTTCCAAAAATTGCAGCGGAAGGAAAACTTCCAAACTCACTCTACAAGGCCACCATCACCCTTACACCAAAACCAGACAAAGATAATACAAAAAAAAAAGAAAACTACAGGCCAATATTCAAAAGCAGAGACTTTACTTTGCCAACTAAGGTCCGTCTAGTCAAGGCTATGGTTTTTCCAGTGGTCATGTATGGATGTGAGAGTTGGACTGTGAAGAAAGCTGAGCGCCGAAGAATTGATGCTTTTGAACTGTGGTGTTGGAGAAGACTCTTGAGAGTCCCTTGGACTGCAAGGAGATCCAACCAGTCCATTCGGAAGGAGATCAGTCCTGGGATTTCTTTGGAAGGAATGATGCTAAAGCTGAAACTCCAGTACTTTGGCCACTTCATGTGAAGAGCTGACTCACTGGAAAAAACTCTGATGCTGGGAGGGATTGGGGGCAGGAGGAGAAGGGGATGACAGAGGATGAGATGGCTGGATGGCATCATTGACTCGATGGACGTGAGTCTGAGTGAACTCCAGGAGTTGGTGATGGACAGGGAGGCCTGGAGTGCTGCGATTCATGGGGTTGCAAAGAGTCAGAACATGACTGAGCGACTGAACTGAACTGAACAGGCCAATATCACTGATCACCATAGATGCAAAAATCCTCAACAAAATTTTGGCAAACAGAATGCAGCAACACATCAAAAAGCTCATACACCATGATCAAGCTGGGTTTATTCCAGGGATGCAAGTCAATCAATGTGATACACCACATTAACAAATTCAAAGATGAAAACCATATGGTATCCTCAATAGATGCAGAAAAAGCCTTTGACAAAATTCTGCACCCATTTATGATTAAAACTCTTCAAAAAATGGGCATAGAAAGAATCTACCTCAACACAGTAAAGCCCACATATGATAAGCCTACAGAAAACATTATTCTCAATGGTGGAAAACTGAAAGCATTCCCCCTAAGATCAGGAACAAGACAAGGGTGTCCACTTCACCACTATTATTCAACATAGTTTTGGAAGTCCTCACTACAGCAATCAGAGAAGACAAAGAAATAAAAGGAATCCAGATCAGAAAAGAAGTAAAGCTCTCATTATTTGCAAATGACATGACACTATACACAGAAAACCCTAAAGATAGTATCAGAAAATTACTAGAGGTAATCAGTGAAATCTGAGCCCAGAAGAATTGATGCTTTTGAACTGTGGTGTTGGAGAAGACTCTTGAGAGTCCCTTGGACTGCAAGGAGATCCAACCAGTCCATCCTAAAGGAAATCAGTCCTGAATATTGACTGGAAGGACTATGCTGAAGCTGAAATTCCAATCCTTTGGCCACCTGATGGTAAGAACTGACTCACTGGAAAAGACCCTAATGGTGGGAAAGATCAAAGGCGGGAGGAGAAGGAGATGACAGAGGATGAGATGGCTGGATGGCATCACCAACTCGATGGACATGAGTTTGAGTAAGCTCTGGGAATTAGTGATGAACAGGGAAGCCTGGCGTGCTGCAGTCCATGGGGCTGCAAAGAGTCAGACACGACTGAGCAACTGAACAGAACTGAATCAGTGAATTCAGCAAAGCTGCAGGACACAAAATCAATACACAGAAATCACTTGCATTTCTATATACTAATGATGAAAAATCAGAAATAGAAATTAAGGAATCAATACCATTCACCATTGCAACAAAAAGAATTAAATATGTAGGAATAAACTTACCTAAGAGACAAAAGAATTGTACACAGAAAATTATAAAACACTGATGAAAGAAATCAAAGATGACATAAATAGATGGAGAGATATTCCATGTTCCTGGGTATGAAGAATCAATATTGTGAAAATAACTATACTATCAAATGCAATCTACAGATTCAGTGCAATCCATATCAAATTACCAATGGCATTTTTCACAGAACTAGAACAAAAAATTTCACAATTCATATGGAAACACAAAAGACCCCCAAATAGCCAAAGCAGTCTTGAGAAGGAAGAATGGAGCTAGAGGAATCAACCTACCTGACTTCAGATTATACTACAAAGCTACAGTCATCAAGACAGGATGGTATTGGCACAAAAACAGAAATATAGACCAATGGAACAAGATAGAAACCCCAGAAATAAACCCATGCACCTATGGGTATCTTATTTTTGACAAAGAGGCAAGAATATACAATGGGGCAGACAGCCTCTTCAATAAATGGTGCTGGGAAAACTGGACAGCTACATGTAAAAGAATGAAATTAGAACACTTCCTAACACCAGACACAAAGATCAATTAAAAATAGATTAAAGACCTAAATGTAAGACCAGAAACTATAAAACTCTTAGATGAAAACATAGGCAGAACACTGGATGACATAAATCAAAGCAAGATTCTCTGTGACCCATCTCCCAGAGTAACGGAAATAAAAACAAAAGTAAACAAGTGGGACCTGATTAAACTTAAAAGCTTTTGCACAGCAAAGGAAACTATTAGCAAGGTGAAAAGACAATCCTCAGAATGGGAGAAAATAATAGCAAATTAAATGACAAAGGATTAATTTCCAAAATACACAAGCAACTCATACAACTCAATACCAGAAAAACAAACAACCCAATCAAAAAGCGGGAAAAAGACCTAAACAGACATTTCTCCAAAGAAGACATACAGATGGCTAACAAACATATGAAAAGATGCTCAACATTGTGCATTGTTGGAGAAATGCAAATCAAAACTACAATGAGATATCACCTCACACCGGTCAGAATGGCCATCATCAAAAAGTCTACAAACAATAAGTGCTGGAGAGAGTAGGGAGAAAAGGGAACCCTCTTGCACTGTTGGTGGGAATGCAAACTGATACAGCCACTATGGAAGATGGTATGGAGATTCCTTAAAAAACTAGGAATAAAACCACATGTGCCCCAGCAATTCCACTCCTAGGCATATACCCTGAGAAAACCAAAACTGAAAAAGACACATGCATCCCACTATTCATTGCAGCACTATTTAGAATAGCTAGAACTATTAACATAACTAATAACATCAACAGATGAATAGATAAAGAAGTTGTGGCATATACACACAATGGAATATTACTCAGCCATAAAAAGGAATGCATCTGAGTCAGTTCTAATGAGGTAGATGAACCTAGAGCCTATTATACAGAGTGAAGTAAAGTCAGAAAGAAAGATAAATATCGTATACTAATGCATATATACAAAATCTAGAAGGATGGTACCAAAGAATTTACTTATAGGGCAGCAATGGAGAAACAGACATAGAGAAGAGACTTATGGAATGGGTAGAGGGGAGGAGAGGGTAAGATGTATGTTGAGAGTAACATGGAAACTTACATTACCATATGAAAAATATATAGCCAACAGGAATTTGCTGTATGGCTCAGGAAACTGAAATACGGGCTCTGTATCAACCTAGAGGGGTGGAATGGGGAGGGAGATGGGAAGGAGGTTCAAAAGAGAGGGGATATATGTATACCTATGGCTGATTCATGTTGAAGTTTGAGAGAAAACAGCAAAATTCTGTAAAGCAATTCTCCTTCAATTAAAAAATAAATTAACTTAAAAAAAATGCACTGGGGAGTTTAAAGGGTAGAATAGGCACATTACCTATAAACCAGGGTAATGGCATAAAGGAGGGGGTCAGATGGTCAGGGGAGGACTCTTTGAGGGAACCTTCGGCTGAGTCCCCAAAGATAAGATGAAGCCAACCCTATGAAGAGCTGTTGCAAAGGTGTTCTAAGCAATGGAAAGGTCCTATGGCTGGAAAGTGCCTTGTTCTGGATCCCTAGGTAAGTTAGCCTAGATATGCTCTCAGAATGCCGTGTGAGAACCGGCACTGTTTTCCTTAGAACTGCCCAAGTGTTCATGGCTACTGAGAGGCAGGAGTGACTGGGGGGAGGGGAGGAAGAGACAGGAGGGCACGCACAACGAAATGACTAGAGGTGGAAATGGGGACAGTTCATGACCAGAGGACAGAGATCACCGACCTCCACTTAACACCAACACTTATCTAGAACACTACTTTTGTCCAGTCCTGCAACGGATACTTGAGGTTAGACTCAAGGAAGAATTACCTACTAGAATTCAGTTGCCTGCACAAGAAAGTTCACCTCTGGGTAGTGAGGCTGGGGGTGGGATTGGACTGGTGCTCATGGGATGTGTTACTTTTAGAGTGGTTTTTGACAAGTCAGCATCAGAATCTTGTGAGCAGACATGTATAAAACCAAGCCACCAAAACATTAGTGACTAGAGTATGAGGCCCAGTTTAACTTTTGGAGATAATTCCCAACACATGGATTCATCTCCAGTGAGAAAATCAGAGATTCAAATGTAGACACCGCACAAAGACTATTTTTACAGTATCTATATTATTCCTACCTTATAAAAGGTGAAATAGTCATTAGAGTAGAAACAGCTGCAGTGATTTGGGGCCAGATGCTGTTCACAACTAACTAGCTCATTTAATCCTTACAATGTTCTCAAGCAAGTAGTGTTATTCTCACTTTATAAAGGAAGAAAGGGCTTCCCTCAGGGCTCAGCTGGTAAAGATCTGCCTGCAACATGGGAGACCTGGGTTCAATCCCTGGGTTGGGAAGATTCCCTGGAGAATGGAATGGCTACCCACTCCAGTCTTCTGGCCAGGAGAATTCCATGGACTGCAAAGTCCATGGGGTCACAAAGAGTAGGACATGGCTAAGCGACTTTCACTTAACTTCACCTCAAAGGAAGAAACAGAAGATTTAAGAGATTGGGCTAAGATTATAGTCAACTGTCCACCACTGGTTAAGAGCAAAAGAGTCTGCATTGGCTCAAAGTTCTAACCCTGAGTCTAATACTTTTTATTTGGATGAGTTATTTTTGCTTTCTGTGTCTCCTTTTTCTAGTCTATAAATTGGGATATTACTACATACCTCATAACACTACTGTGAAGGTGCAATGAAATAGTTTGTAAAACATAATAAAAGGTTCTGACATAGTAATAAACAGTTAAATGGTAGTAAACGTGCTACTAGTTATTATGTTCAAATGAATGCAATCATATGCATTCAATATATGAGATGCTTCATTCTGTGGCACTCAAAAAAGACATCCACTTTCTGGCTCCAAAGTTCTGCTCAACTTGTAGGAAAAGAAGGGAACAAGCAGAGAGATGAGAATCGAATCTTAAAGAAAGGAAAAGAAATGGGGCAACCTATGTAAATACTCTAATGGAGCTAATGATGGCATAGCTGTAAGAACATTCATTACAGATTGGTTAATGAATATAAAAAAGAGGAAAACCACCTAACTGTCCAAAAGTAGGCCATTAGTAAGTCTTGACAGAGCATACCTGGAATATTACATAACCACTAAAAACAATCTCAGAGAGTGTATAATCATAAGGAAAGATGACCATAACCTGAGTAAAAAAGATGATAAAACCAAAATGAGTATCTCTAATCAGTACTATTGGTGTGATTTGCATTTTCCTCTTTTATTCATCTGTAATTTCTAAGTTATATCTAATTGACATGCATTACTGGTATAATCAGAAAAAATGCAGGTTTGTTTCTGGATTGTTTAATTTTTTTTAAAAGAATTAGTTTATGTGATGAAAAAGGCAAGAGATGTACACCTCAGAAGAAGGCTGAAGGGGCATCCTGTTATTTTCATAGTATCACGTCATTTAACAACTTTGTGGGATGTTCAGCTGGAGGGAGGGAGATATAACCCACCTGATCCAGGTGTCATTTAATTATGCCCAAAATATATTATTTCCAGAGATTATACTAGTAAAGACTGAGATGTCATACCCAGTTTCCTGACCTATTCTAAATAGGTTTCTAGGTCTCTAATCAGCATTATAAATATACATAATTATATCTGGATCTGTTCAACTAACCCAAATAACATGCTCTCATTCAGCATCCCCAAATTTATCTTCATGAAATACAAATCACTGACCTACTTTTGTTGAAGATAATCTTAACAGCATCCCTATCTCAATGACAAAAAAATGAAGCTTGCATCACATCCCACTAGGAGAAGAAAAAAATATGCTCCTCATCAGAACAGCTAACCAGGGGCCAGACATTTTACGCCCTCACTGGTTCTGAGCAGTTTTCACCTCTGGAACCTAACACAGGAAGTTTAACAGGAAACGGGACCCCACACAGTGCTGTCTACAACACAGTGCCAACTCAGAGCCCACATTTCTTCCTGGCCCTACAGATTCATAGTCACCTCAAATCTAGAAGTCTTTTTAAGTATAACCCTAGAAACTCTGGAAATTGATTTCAGGTCATTCCCATTTATAAAAGGTTTTGCTTTTCAAAATCAAGAAGTCAGAGATCACTTTTTTTGCCCTCTGGCAAGGCAAGATGTGGGAAGGGCACAGGGAAAGAATGAGAGAGGGGGAAAAGAAAGCAAAAGAAAAAGAAGGGACAGAAGCAAATGAGAGAAAGAGAAAACAAATAGACGTAGAAAATGTGTCATCTACATCTGGGCTGGCATTTCCTAGAACAATGCAAGGTCTTTTGTAGGGAAGAAGGACTTTCATGTTAAGACCTTAGACACCGTTATTTCAGCACAAGAAACTTACTTCTTTACCAACATTCCTAAAATAAAGCTGCTGCTGCTGCTGCTGCTGCTGCTGCTGCTAAGTCACTTCAGTCGTGTCCGACTCTGTGTGACCCCATAGACGGCAGCCCAACAGGCTCCCCTGTCCCTGGGATTCTCCAGGCAAGAATACTGGAGTGGGTCGCCATTTCCTTCTCCAATGCATGAAAGAGAAAACTGAAAGTGAAGTCGCTCAGTCTGTCCGACTGTTAGCGACCCCATGGACTGCAGCCCACCAGGCTACTCCGTTCATTGGATTTTCCAGGCAAGAGTATTGGGGTGGGGTGCCATTGCCTTCCCCGAAAATAAAGCTAAAACCCTCCAAATGTGACTATCCAAATCAGTGTATCACTGAAATTTTTCCTACTCTAGAAATAAATGTTCTTCTCTTCTGCTCAAAACAAGGCATCTACCTACTGGATATTGGGTATTCCTCCCCACTTACACCAGATTACCCTCTCCAAAGCAAGATCAAAACAGAGAAAGACAGGATAAAAAAAGTCCTAACGAGAGATGTACATGCACTCAGGGATGAGTGTGAATTAGTCCCTGCCACACTAGCACCTTTGTCAGGGGTGAAAAGAACACAGAAAAACTGAGTTCCAGATCCAAACACCTTGGCGCTGAAACTGCAGCATTCTGGAGAAGTGCAAATTATCTGGATGCACAAGGAAACAGCTGGAGAAGATGCACCAAAGGAAACAGCTGCTGCTGCTGCTGCTGCTCAGTCACTTCAGTCGTGGCCGACTCTGCGTGACCCCACAAATGGCAGCCCACCAGGCTCCTCTGTCCCTGGGATTCTCCAGGCAAGAATACTGGAGTGGGTTGCTCCTTCTCCAATGCATGCATGCATGCAAAGTCACTTCAGTCGTGTCTGACTCTGTGCAACCCTATGGACAGCAGCCCACCAGGCTCCTCTGTCCACAGTATTCTCTAGGCAAGAATACTGAAGTGAGTTGCCATTTCCTTAAAGGAAACAGATCTATAGTTTAAAACGATCTAAGGACAAAGTAGACAGGCGAGCACCACACTTTGGGCCCTGGGTTAACATCTTAAGTGGTTGACTAGAGCTGGGGAGATGGGGATGCTGGCAAAGGAGCGCAGGATTTCTTTTGAGGATGATGACCAAACATATTCTAGAATTACTTGTGGAGATGGGTGAAAAATTCTGTGAACATACTTAAAGTCATGAACTGTACATTATAAATGAGTGAACTCTGTGGTATGTGAATTACATCTCATTAAGTTACTTTAAAAAACCCTAAGGCAGGATCTCCAAGGTCTCTGCCCACCATTGCTTAACTCCATGCCAACACATTTGAGGAGCTCAGTGATCTGACTGTTTGAGGTGTCACAGTAAGAAACATGAGTCATCCTTCTCCTCCGTAACATTTCACACATCTCTCATTCAAGATAACCACCAAAAAACATTTCAACCTTCTTTTTAAGGGGCTCAGTTCTCCAGATTAGAGGGGAAGGGGAGAAGATGAGACCCCAATATTCAAAACTAAGACTTGTGAAAACAAGCCAAAGATAGGTGATGACCACCTTCACGCTTGAACTCTGCACCTCAAGTGCAAAATCCCAAGCCCTGCTGGGATTCTCCTTTCATCACAGTATGCTGTGCTCCCAGCCAGAAGAGACAGGGGACAGGAAAGCAAGCCAAAGACAGAACCCAAAAGATACGGGGGCCAAAAGCTCAGTGCCACTCCAATTTTCTAAGCACTGGAACAGAGCTTCCCGCTGGGGAACTGATTCCAAGCATGCTGGCTATATAGAGAGAAACAGAATTTCTTTCCAGAGAGAGAAGCATCTTGTTGCTCTACACAGAGCTGACAGTATGGTAGCTTGCTAACCTTGCACACTGAGCTCAGGGCGGCTTCAGTCAGAGGGCTGGGAGAGGCAGCAAGCAAAGTCATCTGTGGCTTCCAAGGCCTGGCCAGCAGGCCAGACACCTCTGGGTGTGGCTGGGGCTGGATGAGGTTGCAGACGCCAAGGTGCCCATCCCCAAGGCCTGCCTGGTCTCCGTGCTGCCCACAGTCAGAGTCATAAGGCTGAGGCTCTGCTGGGTACCGGCCCAGGACAGGATTTGTGTCAACATCTCAAGGCACCAGTCAGATACAAATGCAAACCCCCTTCCCTGTCTTTGGAAGAGCACCCTACAGAATTTCTTAAGAAGCAAGTCACAAGGGGAAAGCTGCACGGGTCAACACCCCAGGGTCCCCACAGCGGTAGCTGTTGTCTGCTCTGTCACCCAGTCCTTCCTAGGAGGCTGAGAACCCACTGAGATCACAAGAGAGATGAGGAGGAGCTGCCAGAAATGAGTTCTCCAACGGCACCTTGGAGGCACCCCAGCCCTCTCTGGGTTTGGTGCACAGCTCGTCCTCCAGAGCCATCAGCCAGTCCCTGTGCGGCTCTCCCGGAGACAGGGTTCCCCCCACCAGCAGTGCAACAACAGCTCAGTCAGCTCATTATGCTTCTTCTAGGGTTTTAAACAAAAACCATGCAATATAATCACAGGCTCTGATCCCAAATGACTTTAACCCTGACAGGACTCACTGTGGGGAAATGTGTGTCCCGTGACTGTGAGCAGAAAGTTTCCCTTCGGGAGCTTCCCGGCCTCCCCAGGCTCATGGGACAGTTGGATCCTAGGTGTGCAGCCACATGCTGAGATGTTCTGAAGCGGGAGAACCTGTACCCTTTGGAGCCAATTCCCCATCATTCCTTGACCTGCTCTAACGGCTCCTTCCAGAGACAAATCTAGAAATGACAGTAGTGACATTCCAATTGCAGAGGACTTACCATGGGCCTGCTCACCCCGCTAGTCACCTATGATAATCTCATTTATTCCTCACAATAGTATCGGATAGTGGATATGTACCACCCTCGTACTTAAACTGCTTTCTTTGGTTTCAAAGGGCAAAATTCAAAGGCTTTACGCAAGCCCTCACCCACACTGCCCAGGAAGACACACCTCGTACTTAATCAGAACAAATCTCTCCATCCCTATTCCACCCACCTCTTCTGCCAAATGCTGATGCTGCCCACAATTTCGGCCCCCGCGCTTTCCTCTCACTCCATGCCAGTGGTTCTCCAACTGTGCTGTACATTAGCAGTACCTGGGGTGCTTTTAAAATTCCCCTGGCACAAGTTGCAACCCAGACAAATTACATTAGAATCTCTGAGGTGAGTCCAGTGACTTCAATGGACTGCTTGGGCCTCTGATAGCACCTGGTGAGACCCAAACCCACAGCAGTACCCCTTCTCTCTCTGGGGCCCCTGGCCTGTTTTTCCCTCCACCTAGTAGGTATCTCCACCTGTAGGTCCCATGGAAATAACTCAGCAAGGACTCTTAGCCCCGTGTCCCCCACCAGCTCAGCCAGGGACACCCCTGCTCCCCCTTCCTCTGTTCTCCTCTCCAGTCACACCAGGTCCTCTGTGAAAAGTGCCATAGTATCTTGATTTTTCTTCTATAATTTATGGGTGTTTGTTAGAATATTCAAATAATCATTCCACTGAGTAAAACAGATTTTCAAGAAGTGCACTCCCTGCAACTGGCTTTGCATACTCCCTGGCACACTGCCACCTACCCCGACACCAGCACCTGAGTCTGAGAAGCACACCTCTGCCCTTCCCTCCCTCCCAGCACAATGGCCACATGCTGTCTGTTCTCTCATGCGCTTCTGCTCCAGGACAGAGCAAAGCAGAGGGAAGCTCAAATCACTGATAAAATATAGTTCTATTTTAGATCATACAATAACAAATACTTTTCAATGTAATGATTATGAATTAATGACCACTTGAAGATACTCTAGGAAAAAAATATTACTAACCACATCAAAGCCATGATTTCAGGATGCTATAACTTCTCTTTTGAAATAAATGTAATTTTTAATGAGTAGACTTTTCAAAATAAATAAACTGTGTTAAGGTGGGGCAGAAATGACCTAGGTGATTTTAGAAGACTGATGGTTAGGAACACTGCCTCCCTGGACTCGCCTTTCCCCAAGTCCTCTGCTAGCTCCCCAGAGATCCTCTTAACCTGCCAGGAATCATTGTACTATGGATGGTCTGTGCTTCCCTGGCCTCCTGAAGATGCCGAGCAACCAGAGCAGTCACTGTGCTCGCCCCGGCCCAGAACCCCACTACCAGGAGCCTTCCACCCCAATGTGAGTGGTCCCAGGCACTAAAATAGAGACCACAGACAACACATGCCCTCCATCAGGGCAAGTGCCAAGCTCTGCTGAAGAGGCAGCCAGCAGAGAGAGGTCAGACAAAAATGCCCAGCTCCCTTGCCACTTCCCAGAAAAGCTTCACGGACAGACAAGCTGGGCCTGCTGCTGCTGCCAAATCACTTCAGTCGTGTACGACTCTGTGTGATCCCATAGATGGCAGCCCACCACTGGCTCAGAATAAAAGTCTTCTGCTGACAGAGGTGGGAGCCTGCCCTCCTTCACACCTGACAAACTTCCAAAGTAAATCACACACTGCACCAGACAGATCTCAGCAGCACCCTCCCCAGAAGCACAGACAAGCTCTCGCAACTGATCACCAGGCCAGCTCTGGCTCGCTTTAGGGAGCAATTTTGTTGCCACTTCTGATCCCAGAATGAAGTACACACAAACTGAGGAGTAGGAAATGGACAAAACCTGAAGCACTGCTTTACTGCAGGCGCCACTCTATGATAAACCGAATGATGAATTTCCTTTCTTCTCCAAAAATGTGATTTATAAAATTCAGTTCCCTCAGAACTTTTCAGAAGCACTCCTATGAAATATCCATTGAAATGAAAAGGGTACGTACCCTCTGGCCCAGCAGTTCCATGTCCAGAATTCACCCTACAGAGGTACGCGCTCATCTGCCCATGACAGGTGGTACGAGGAGGTTCACAGCAGCACTACTTATAGTAGCAATGGAAATGATCTAAATGTCTATTATTTGGTGGTGGTTTAGTCGCTAAGTCATGTCTAACTCTTGCAACCCCATGGACTGTAGCCCACCAGGCTCTACTGTCCATGGGGTTTCCCAGACAAGAATACCGGAGTGGGTTGTCATTTCCTTCTCCAGGGGAACTTCCTGACCTGGGAATCGAACCCACATCTCCTGCACTGCAGGCAGAGTCTTTACCAGTTGAGCCACTCAGGAAGTCTGATTAAATAAATTATGTCCATACAGTGCCATACAATGCAATGCTAAAAATGAATTTGCTCTATATGTACCAAAGTTGAATAATATTCAAAACCCATTAAAATAGTACAAAATGCAAATATATGCAAAACAGTGCATATGGCTTGCTACCGGAGAAATATATAAATATGTATTTGCTGGCACATGCATAAATTATATCTGAAAAATACTCAAGAATGGGTGAAATGCTGTCTCCAGTAGAAGAACCAGGAATCTGGAGATAGGAGGCATTTAAGGATGCTTGCATTCCTTCCTGTCCCTTCTAAATTGTGTACTATTTACAGGTATTACTTAGTGACATAAACTTTTTAAAAAGAAACATAGGTATGAATTAAAGTAAAAATGCTGTTTTAATTTCATCTCATTCGCTCAAATGATAATCATCTTGTACACTTGACCCACCAGTGTAATAACAAGACACAGTCAGGAATCTGTTATGATTTGGGCTCAATCTGCTTGACAGTCTCTGTGGCACAGAAACAGCCTCAAGTTCAACTCGATCTACCTGGAAACCTATCTAAATCTCACGGGAGAAGCCACTTCATCTTTTCAAAGTGTTCAAATCAGCCTGGAATAAACTTAAAAGCACATTTGACAGCAAGATCAGATGAGCTCTGAAATCAACCCGTGGTGTCTTTACAAACCATGTAAAATGGGGTTTACTTTGGCTTTTCCTGTGTGGCAGCAGCAGGAGTCAAACCGTAGCTACTGGCTTGGCCAAAGGAAGCCAGCCAGTTAGCAAGGTTTGATCCAGAATTCCCAAGCCCCTCAACCCTTTATCCATCTGGCAAAGAAAACACACACACACAGACACCCCCTCAGCCCCAGGAATCTCCACTTTCTAAATATAGTAACACTGCCCAAGCCTCCAGGCTCACCCCCTGCAGCATTCCGTGCCTTCCTACCAAGGTGAAATGAGCCAGATATAAACATGCCGTGACAGCTTCTGGGCCACACTGCCAAGCTGTTTTCTTTACTATTTCCTCTCTTTCTCCACTCTGCGTTTCTACAAAATGTGTAAACTCCAGTGACTCTAACTTGTAAATATTCCTCTGGCCACTAAGGCTATTCTCTTCATCCTAACAAATGTGATTTCCCTGAAATTTGAGATTGGAACAGCCTATTAGATATGGGCAAAGCCGCATCCCATGTCCCATTTTATCTGTAAGAACTTAGAGCTCAGAAAGGATATCAGACAGGTCCAACATGAATTAGGACACAGCCAATTAACTGTAATCTCTCTCTCTTTTCTAGTCCCTGGTTCCTTCAGAATCCATGCCAGTGCCTAAAAGAAGAGCTTGTCCTGTTAAGGACGCTTCCAATTAAAGCAAAGCGTTAAGCTTCAGAAACAACCTAACAACACACTTAAAACAGTGCCAGACAAATACCAACTTGACAGGGATGCCAAGGACCTAAACAGTCAATGTCAAGGAGCTTGTGAAAAAAAAAAAAGATGATGGGAGCTGGCAATAATTCCGCTTTAAGGAATCTACCCCCCATGGAACTACTATGACCCACACAGAAAGGAGAGTGTGCAAATCATCACTGTAGCACTTTCTCTGATAGTGAAAACTGAGGCAATCCAAATATCCTTCAACAGGGAAGGCGTAAGTCAGCCATGCTGTCGCCACATAGCAGTGCTCTCTGTAGGTGTTAAAAAGAATACACTGTATATGTGTACTCTAAGACGTAATATCAACTGGAAAAGCAAAACACAGACTAATTCATATCCTATAACTTCACTTATGAAAAAAACAAATACGCACAGAAAAAGGATGAGTCAAAGAGCACATCGGTGTTTAACTCAGGCAAGGGGGTGCTTTACTCTGTATACTTCCACATTCTATCGTTCTTTTATGAGTGTATGCATGAAATGTGTAATTTTTTGTTTTTGCACTATAAGATTAGGTCATCCATTTGTACTATTCATCTTCCCCCAAACCTAATTCTTCCCAAGTCATTCTTATTTCAGAAAATAGCATCATCATTCACATAACTGCTCTGTTGCTAAGAAACTTCAGTCGTGCCTGACTCTGTGCAACCTCATAAACGGCAGCCCACCAGGCTCCGCGTCCCTGGGATTCTGCAGGCAAGAACACTGGAATGGGTTGCCATTTCCTTCTCCAATGCATGAAACTGAAAAGTGAAAGTGAAGTCGCTCAGTTGTGTCTGACTCTTCGTAACCCCATGGACTGTAGCCCACCAGGCTCCTCCATCCGTGGGATTTTCCAGGCAAGAGTACTGGAGTGGGTTGCCATTGCCTTCTCCGTAACTGCTCTAGCTAAAAACACTTGAATCATTCTTAATTTTTAGACTCAAAGCCTAAATCCAATCAAATAGTAGATCTTGTGGGCTCGNACCAGGCTCCTCCATCCGTGGGATTTTCCAGGCAAGAGTACTGGAGTGGGTTGCCATTGCCTTCTCCGTAACTGCTCTAGCTAAAAACACTTGAATCATTCTTAATTTTTAGACTCAAAGCCTAAATCCAATCAAATAGTAGATCTTGTGGGCTCGACTTCCAAAAACACCCAGAATCTGACCTACATCTCCAACGCTGCCCCCTAGCCCAAGGTGCCACTGCCTCTTACTTCACCTATTATACAGCCTCCTAACTGCTCTCCTTGCCTCCATTCTTGCCCCAGTAAATTATTCTCTACACAGTGGTCCCCATAATCTCTTAAAGCACAAGAAGGATGATGTCACAACCTTCCCCTGACTTTCCATCACACTCGGAATGAAATTCAAAGTCCCTTTGGGAGTCAAGACCTCGAGGACTTGGTTCCCAGCCTCTCTCCCTGTTCATCTGCCATCGCTCTGCTCCAGCTACACTGGCCTCCCAGCAAGCCGTGGGACAACCCATAATTCCTCTCACCTCACAACTTCTGCATCTGTTACCACAACCTTAAAAGCCCTTACTCGAGGCCAAGGCTTGGATGACATGGTAAGAGCAAAGCAAGACTTCATGTTTGCTGAATGAAAGCCTTCCTCTGATGGCCTAAGATATACAATTTAAAACATACTGGGTTACAATTTTAAAAATTAAAACTTGAGTCAGTCAGAAATGTATGACACTTAGCTTCATACTGGCATCTCTCCTTTGGCTAACTTTTAAAAATGCAATGGCCTAGATCGGGTAACAAAGTCACCTTCAGGAACTGCTTTCCCCAGTAGCTCCATGGTGACAACACTTTCTCCCTGACCCATTCTCATTTTGTCAATTCATGGGGTTTGTGATCATTAGCTTACATTGGCCAGCATTAGAAGTTCAGCCTGGGGCCTCTCCCCAGAGGGACGCTGACTGGCCTAACTAGAGCAGAAATCTGAACCACAGCCTTGTCAGAAGCACCTTTCAAGCCCTGGGATGTGAAACTGATCAGTCAAGTACATCTGAGGTTGAAGCGAGTAGAAGCAAAAAGTCCCCAAATGAGGGCAAATAAAGTATACCCAATGGTGTTCACTTACTCATCAAAAGTTTTATGGAAAAAATGAAAGAATTAAGGGCTTCCCAAGTGGCTCAGTGGTAAAGAATGCAATGCAGGAGGTGTAGGTTTGATCCCAGGGTCAGGAAGATCCCCTGGAGAAGGAAATGTCAACCCACTCCAGTATTCTTGCCTAGGAAATCCCATGGATGGAGAAGCCTGGCGGGCTATGGTCCACAGGGTCACAAACAGTCAGATACAACTTGGAAACTGAGCATGTACGCACAAAAGGATTAAAAAAACAATCCGAGATGTAAACGGTGCCCATCTAAAAGATCTGAACACACACTTCACCAAAGAAAATGCGCCTGTGGCCAATGAGCTTACGAAAAGATGCTCAACATTGTAAGTATCACAGAAATGCAAATTAAAACGAAGAGGTACCACTTCCCACCCACTGGGATGGCTACAATCAAAAACACAGACAATAGCAGGTATTGGTGATAATGTGGAGAGACTGGAACCCTTGGATGTTCCAGAGGGGAATTTAAAAGGATGCCTCTGGTGCAGAATAGAGTTTGGCAGGCTTTTACAAAATTAAACTTAAGTTTATCTATACAACCTAGTAATTCTACTCCTAGGTGGGAAATTAAATAAGAAATGAAAACATATGTCCATACAAAGACATGTATTTCACAGGCTGAAACTATTCTGCATGATACTGTTAAGGTCAATACATTTGTCAAAACCCACAGAATATACAACACAAAGAATGAATCCTTGAGTAAACTATGGACTTGAGTTATAACACTATGTCATTATTGTAACAAATGTACTATCTGAGAGAAATGGGTGTGAGAGGCTATATGGGAACTTTCTATACTTTCCACTCAGTATTTCTATAAACCTGAAACTGCTCTAAAAAATAAAGTCTACTAATCATACTTTTTTTAAAGGAGGGAAGGGGAACTAAAGCCTCAAATCAGTGGGCTGAGTGCTATAGATTATTGTTATTTAGTCGTTGAGTGGTGTCCAACTGTTTTGCGACCTCAATGAATATAGCCCTCTGTCCATGAGATTTCCCAGGCAAAAATACTGGAGTAGGTTGCCATTTCCTTCTCCAGAGGACCTTCCTGACCCATGGATCAAACCTATGTCTCCTACATTGAAGGCAGATTCTTTACACTGAGCCACGTGGGAAATTTTGTACAGATTATAGATGCAATTTATTCAGTCCAATCCAGAACTGAGTAACTGAATTAAAGTGGAAGGGCTTTTTTTTAAAGCCAGTATTATATAAAAACTACAAAATCTTGTTTGGATGTAATTTGCAGATGTTTATATTTGTAAGAGTAATATTCCAAATGTCAGTATTGCAAATTACCACCATTTACAAATAATTAGGAAATGCTCTTTCTTCTTTTATCCCAAAGGTGCTAAAGCAAAGCAAAAGAGCTGAGAAAAAAACTTTTTGTTACCTAACTCCATATGCATTTGATCCTTTAGGATTTGGTAAGTAAAAAATAATATTAGTCCTAAACAAAGCAGGTTGGCACTGAAGAGCCTTTGGGAGTTTATACTATTAACAAAGGATTCATCTCACTACTGCAAAAACCTGCATCAAATCCTAAAGAAGTACAAAAGGGTGACGTGTTTTAAGCACACCACTCTTGGTGATTTTTTTTTCCACTCTCGTTTTAATGAGGAAAAAGGACGAACTATTTATCTTAACAAATCAGACCCAGGAACAAGTTTTTGGCCTCCATGCTCAACTCTTTACTACCCAGTTAAAAGAGACTAACTTTCATTCACAAAATAAATAAGCCGTGGAATGTGATGCATAGCATGGTGACTGTAGTTAATAGTACTATAATTTGAAAGCTGCTAAGAGAATAGATCTTAAAAGTTCTCATCACAAGAAAAAAAAATTTGTAATATATGTATGGTGATAGATGTTAACTAGACATACTGTGGCGATCATTTCATAATATATACAAATAGCGAATTGTGACATTGTACACCTAACACTAAAAAAATGTTCTGTGTCAATTATATCTCAAATTTTTAATATTTCAACTGAAAAAAGAAATGTTAGAAAAGTATGCATTTTCTAAATAACATTAAAAAGAAGAGAGAGACTCACTGGTAATCAGTGCTATCCCCAAAGAGCAACTCTACTCCTTCAAAAAGCCAAGAAGTAGTCAGGCACCCTTACTTATGCCTCACTAGCCTACAATGGGTCTTTAATCCTACAATGATGAGAACACAAAACTTCAGAGCACAATACAAATCTTGGCTATTCTGTGCAACCAGGACTCAGAGACTGAAAAACAATGGGTACACTATTCTCACTTAATCTAACACCTGCTGCACATTTCTCATGTCTAGCGTCTACCTCTCTGAAGAATTTGTATCTTCACTGGCAAAATGTTTACTGAAGCACTGATGGCTCATGTTTAAGAGAAGCCCTGCAGTCCATTGCCAAGTTCAAAACTTGCCTGCACAACTTCCTAGCTCTGTGACCTGAGACAAGTTACCCTAACTGCAAAATGCAGGTGAATAAGAGTATTCACCTCGCAAGGCGGCGTTAAGGACCCATGAGACAGTGTGTGCACTTAGCATAGGGCCGGGCCTTGGTGAGTGTTTTGAGAACAAGAGCTGCTGGCAAGGTTCCAGGTTTTCTGTTTGCTTGTTTGTTGAGAAAACTGACAGTGCTCCCAAGGTCTTAACAGCATATGTGCTAAAGTTTGACTGAGCATCCAGTCCGCCTGATAACAGAGGCCTGGCTCTCTGAATTGCACTATGTGCCCCCAGGTCTGGGTCTCCTCAGCCTGCACATTACCAGTTCCAAGTTAATTCTGCAGGGTTCACTTCTTAAATGAACTTAATGCTGAGATATGTTCCCCATCTACATAAAGGGGCCAGAGCCACATCCAATGTATTCTTGGAAGACATCCTGTGGAAGGACTTCTATAAAGAAAATGCTCACTAGTATTACTAACGTTCAGAATCCAGATCATTGTGAAATGCAGAAGATCAGTTACCAACGGAGGATTAGAAACAATTTTCAATACACTGAAGACATATATGCTTCTTCTGGGCATCCCTTGTGGCTCAGCTGGTAAAGAATCCACCTGCAATGTGGGAGACCTGGGTTCGATCCCTGGNCTGTAAGTTCTTGGTGGATCTGTTAGATAACAGAATCCAGAAGGCATTTAACCAAAAGCTTTACATCATCTCCTGGGTTGTGCCAGCTTTTTAATTTGGCAGAAATAAAGAATATTGCTTGTAATCAAACACCCTGCCTAGGATTCTGGTCTATAATAAATTAATGAAGTGAGTTTCTCCTCTCTATTAGATTATCACTGGCCACCATTTTCCAAGACAGAGATAATAAAACACCATACCATAAAATGCTCTATCAGCAAGTGTTTCTTTAGTGCCAAGTAATTATTAATGCTGGGAACAAAATATGCTGGATCAGCTTTGGCAATGCATTTAAAAACCTTAGGCCTTGAAATCTCTATAGCCCCATATCCCAATTGGCCACATTTACTCTCTCAGCTGTAGTTCTCTCTTCCTATTGCTTTCTGTTATAGAGAATTCTAGAATCAGAAAACTGGAAGGGTTTATAGGGATTCAGTAGGCCAGTAATTTAAGAGAGAATAAAGTAAATTGCCTGAAAGAAAACATGATTGCTACTCTTGGTAAGACAAACCAAAAAGTATTAGCAGACTATGCAAAACTTTCCCCAATTGTTTTAGGGTCCGTTCTGTTTCAGTTACTTCCATATTTTTCATACCCAGAGCATTCAGAAGGGCATACTGCATATAGGGGCCAGTTCTTTGCAGAATCGATGACTAGATTCTCAGATAACAGATTCCATAAAAACTGCGGTCTAGAAGGATATAAAATAATCTACAAGACTCCATAAAAACTAGGCCTTTGCAAGTGGCTCATATTAGCCACTTGGAGGAATGAACGGCGCTTTCTGAGGGTGGATTTACACCACCATACAGGTTTGGGCTGACTATAGGGTGAGAAACCTGAGCCTGTCCAGTTTTCAGCACAGAAAGTCCTGAACCCCAGGGTACATCTCATTTCTAGGCAAACTGGGGCAACTGCTCAACTGTATGAAGTGTTGTTATTTCCCTAAATACCATTTTTTGGGGATCCAAGTACTTGGGGAAAATAATAGGATCATATTTTGTCATAAAATAAAAAACATGCTTGAATCTTAAATTACAGACATTTATTTCCATAACCTTTTGATGTCTAGCAGGTCATTCTGCATATGTTATGGACTTTTAAAAATGTACCATCTTGCTCTTTATTTGCAATTTAAATGTTTCACCAGAAGCCAGGTGGGGAAGAGTAATGTGCAGAATGAGTCATCCTCTAAAGAGATATGTAAAAAGAAAAACAAATCCTGAATAATGCTGCTACGCTCTGTTCTAATACAGTTTCTCTATTAGAACATGCATATTAGTCATATGCATGGCCATCGTGCATACGACTTTAAAGTCTTTTAAGTTCTACAAAAAGACTAATAAGATAGTGGTAAAAAAAATTTGAATTTAAAATCATGAAATCTAAGATATTCTTGGTTGAACAAAAGAAATACATGTGTCCTCATTTCCCATGTCATTTGGTAGAAGGGAGGATTTATTGACAAATAGCTTCATTATATTGTAACCCTCCTTCTTCAGGTATAATTTGTTTGAGAGTCCATTGCAAGTGGTCACCCATATATGATTCCCAAACCTTTCCTGTTGCCTTGTGTCTATATGAACCAAGGGGCACTGGAAAAGGGTCTTGTTTAGTTGCTCTCAGACTTCAGACAAAATTTTGCACACTCTTTAGTGTTGGTGAGGATTTTGTGGCAAACTATTCTCTGTATAGCCTTCAAAAACTTGTTTTATTGAATAGAAAGATGACCCAACCAGACACATAGAGGCACATGTACACAAACAAATGCATCTTCACTGATCTTTGAAAAGTCCTACTTGGCAGTTATTTTTTCTTTCCCTTTTTCTAGCTATACATGGAACCGGTTTGTATAAAGCGCTTGTGGAATGTTTGGAAAGTCTCAAGAGGCCTAAGAGCCTGGTTGAAGCCTGTATGAGTTAAGAATTCCACATGGTCACTTGTCCATGGGCCAATAAAACCATTTCCATGGCTCATTTTTAATAACAGTGTCAAAGACATGATACTCCTATGGGATATAGCAGAAGACATTTTCAGCTTTTCTCTCTGTCTTTCTTTAAACCCTTAGACATGAGATCTAAAAATGTACAAGGTAAAAGACAAACAAAGCAAAACAAAACCAAGAAACAATTTACCCGACTAGGAAAAATAAAGAGCTTGTTTGGGACACTGTGTGGGCATGCCTGCCGACAATTTTTAAAGTCGTTCACAGTTTAAACTGTAAACAACCACAGTGGCAAAAAGTGTTGTAATCACTCACTCTAGATTTATTTTCTTTCAAGAGGCAAATGAGGAGGTTCTCACAGGCACACGCTTAGGGAAGGTGGGAGAGCAAAGGGACTCGCGATACGGGTTTTGGAGCCTAGCAAGCAGATTCACATCCCACTGGCTGGAAGACTTTGGCAAGTTATAAGACCATCCTAACCCTTTATGTTCTCATATACAAAATGAGGATATTATTTACATAATGGTTGCAATAAAGATTAAGAGCCTAATATAGGAAAACTCTTGGCATGACACCTTCTATCAAGTGTTCAGTATACGAAAGCTTTCGAACTGTGGTGCTGGAGAAGAGAGTCCCCTGGACGGCAAGGAGATCAAACCAGTCATTCCTAAAGGAAATCAACACTGAAGATTCATTGGAAGGACTGATGCTGAAACTGAAGGTCCAACACTTTGGCCACCTGATGTGAGGAGCTGATGACTTATTGGAAAAGACACTGATGCTTTGAAAGATTGAGGGTAAGAAGAGAAGTGGGTGGCAGAGGATGAAATAATTAGATGGCAACACTGACTCAATGGACATGAGTTGCAGCAAACTCAGGGAGATAGTGGAGGACAGGGAAGCCTGGCATGCTGGAGTCCATGGGGTTGCAAAGAGTCGGACATAACTTAGTGACAACAACAAATGTGAGGAAAATTTATAAACATAAAGTCTTTTATGTTCATTTGCTGCCAGAGCCAAAGAATACCACTTTTGTTTATTCCTTTGCTTTTGTCTTTTATGAGTTGAACAAGAAAAGTAATTGAATTTCTCCTGTAAATCACAGCAGTTCCTAGGCCACTCTCTGATTATATGCTGATATTCTCTAAAGTCTGGAGAAGGCAATGGCACCCTACTCCAGTACTCTTGCCTGAAAAATCCCATGGATGGAGGAGCCTGGTAGGCTCCAGTCCATGAGGTCGCTAAGAGTTGGACATGACTGAGTGACTTCATTTTCACTTTTCACTTTCATGCATTGGAGAAAGAAATGGCAACCCACCCCAGTGTTCTTGCCTGGAGAATCCCAGGGACAGGGGAGCCTGGTGGGCTGCCGTAGAGGTGCCATGCTTTTGGATGCTCTGCTGCTTTTGCCTTTTAAAGCAATCACTCTGTGCACTGGAAAAGTTAGAAGTGGCAGGATGGGGGTGGACCATTCAATCCATCACCACATTATACCAAAATCATGATAATTTTGTTAGCCATGTCTCCTCTGGCCATCTCTGCCTACCTTCTTCATCCTTATCCTTCATCTCAAACTCTCTCTCTCTCTCTCTCTTTTAAACTTCATTTTTTAGGGCAGTTTTAGGTTCCCAGAAATGTTGAGCAAAAGGCACAAGACTGCCCATATATCCCCTTCCCTCACATACACATATCTTGCCCCATTATCAACACCCTTCACCAGAGTGGCACATTCATTATAGCTGATGAACCTATATTGACACATCATTGTCAACCCAAGTCTGTAGTTTACATTAAGGCTCACTCTTACACTGTACCTTCTACAGATCTGACAAATGTGTGATGACATGTATCCATCATTATAGTATGCTTCAGAGTAATTTTGCCACCCTAAAAATCCACCTATTCCTCTCTCCCTCCTTCCTAACTCCTGGCATCCTGATTCTTTTACTGTCTCCATAATTTTGAACACTTTGTTTCTGTCTGGCCTGTACTTCAAATTCTTCAATTTTTCTTTTTTTCCCCTCCATTTTGTTGGTCTTGCATGTGTGCTAATTCGTGTCTGACTCTTTGCAACCCCATGAACTATAGCCCGCCACTCTCTGCTGTCCATGGGATTTCTCAGGCAAGAAGACTGGAGTAGATTGACATCTCCTCCTCCAGGGGCTCTTCCCGATCCAGGGACGGAACCCACATCTCCTGCACTGACAAGCAGATTCTTTACCACTGAGCCACCAGGGAAGCCCTTTGTTGGTCCTATGATGACTTCAATTGCAATCGTCAAGCAATCCAGACCCCATGGTCAATCACTTCTATTTATTTGCCTTTCTCAGCACCCTCAAATCCAGATACCCTTGTCTTTCCCCATTCCTGCTCAACCACTAAGCAATTTAGTGCCCATGTGACCACTGCTTTTCTTTGCCAGCTTCAGATGGCTGTACCTTTATTATTCTCAGAGACGGACCTTCAGGTATGAGTTGGGATGAGCTCTTCCCAAACAAGTTATGCTCTGGTGATGTTATCTGGATGGGCTGCCTCATTTTCCAAAGTTGGCCTGTTAACATCAAACTCGTTGGTTTGTCTTGCTCTGCTTCTAATGTTTGTACACATTAGATATGACACCTATTCTGGCTTCCCCTGGAGAGGGGAAAGACTACCAACTCCAGTATTCTGGTCTGGAGAATTCCATGGACTGTGTAGTCCATGGGGTCACAAAGAATCAGACATGACTGAGAGACTTGCACTTTCACTTTTTCTGGCTTAATCTAGTGTCTTACAACCACATCACACATACTCTTAACCTTTTAAAAATAGATTTGCAGGTTACATTTTGCATTCTACCCATGGACTCACAGAAGATACTATTAATCTACTTATAGTTTTGACTTCTCTCTTATCTTGGTTTACAGCTTAAAGTCATCTTGCCCCATTAAATTAAAATGGGATAGTCTTGCACAGATTGGCTGGCCATTAGAGGGAAAAAATGCATAATTGTGTATCTACATATGTGAAATGGACTTCAGACAGACCTGAAATATGAGTTGGCTAAATGATAGTCATACTGAGGAAGTTGACCTTTGATTTATCCAGTCTCATGATAAGAACACAGAAATGTTATGGGTTGTTTTACTGCATCAAGTTCTTAGGCAGGAATGTATTCAGTCTTTCTAACAGAAATAGTCAATTACAATTAGATAGCGGACTGGGCAAGAGGCAATTTAAATCCCATAACAAATAACAAATAGAAAAGAGAAACTTCTTTAACTGGTAGATAATATCAGTAGTATTTTGCCCTTTGAGGATATGGGGAATTGGTTACCATCTCATTATCTATTGGGGCTTCCCTGATAGCTCAGTTGGTAAAGAATATGCCTGCAATGCAGGAGACCCCGGTTCAATTCCTCGGTTGGGAAGATCCACTGGAGAAGGGAAAGGCTACCCACCTGAGTATTCTGGCCTGGAGAATTCCATGGACTGGATAATGAATGGGATCACAAAGAGTCGGACAAGACAGAATGACTTTCACTTCATTATCTATTGTTGAAGTAAATTGTGTATATATATATGTATATATAATATATATATATGATCAACTGTTATGAATTTCAAATATTTTCTGTCAATGACAATATTATTAAAATTATAGATGCTTAAAGATTTTAAAAAACTTCACTTTTGAATTGTACAATTCAATTCCTTGACAAAGAAGTTAGCCAAATTTTGGTATCCACAGACTTACAGTTTCTCATATGAATGAAATTGCTAATTATATTTTCTTTTATGGGATGAGATATCTTGAATCAATATTTAAGCTTTTAAAATAAACCCCAAATGTATGTCATCAAAATTTACTAGAACTCAGCATTTCTAACTTTCTTTAGTTAAATAAAAATACCTTCATAGCTAAAATATGTGAGCAAAATCATGATATGTTTCATTTTTCCTGGCACCAATATTTTTGTTATGTCATCTGGTGGAAGCCATTTATGTTTTCTCCAAGACAGCTCCTCATCTTTAAAAGGAAGGAGGGGGCAAGTATACTTAACTCACATAGGTGCTGGAAGGATTAAGCAAAACATTAAGCATGAAAGCACTGCTAAAATATATGCATGGAGGGAACATAACTCATTATTGTTTTGAAATATTTAAATCAAAACTCTTAAATGTGACAACATTTTTAGTCCCAAAAAGGTACTAAGACATAAATGGAATGATTTATAGGAAGATGGTAGGCAAACTTTAGTCTTTGGTCTAAAAATCTGTTGACCATTTTTTCCCCTTGTTAATTAAGCAGAGTGAGCTCCAGGCTCAGCATCTCATGTGCTGACTGTCTGACACATCTGTGGCTCCCTTATCCCTCTCCTGCTCCTTGTCTGTGATGCTGACTACAAGACAGATGTCCAGCCCATTCTGTTCCCCACAGGTATTCTTCCACAACATGCTTCATAGCTGCAAAGCATGTGGCTTTCCCTCTTGTCAGGCTGTACTCTGGTTGCAGCCAGCCTAAGTGCTATTAACTGCTCATTTTTGGACAGTGTGAAGTCACTGCTCTGGCCTCTGTGAACCTTGGATCAGCCTCAGTCATACTCAAGCTGTCCAAGTAAAAAGCCTGAATCCTTCATCTGTACTGCCAAATGTATATTAGATTCTAAGTGATTCTGCTTTCCAGGTACTGTCTTTAAATTATTCAAGAAATGTAGAATGGGTGGAGACTAAGCATGTGCTGCTTCAGTTGAAAAAGAAAACCAGGGAAAAGGGTTATTTAAGTAAATACAAGGAATTTATAATAAATTTATATGCCACGTAGTATGCAATTTTTTTAGACATTTTTTTGTAATAAAATAGCCAGAAAGAAATATAATTTCAATTTTATTCTGAGAGCTTTAAGTTTCAGAATGGAGCAGAATGAAATTTTCTTTCTTTTTTTCTTTTTCTTTCACACTGGCTGCTGATGGGTATGGGACTAACATTTTATTTAGGACCAACATTTTAAGAAAGTGCTAATGTGCCTTCAAATGTGCTCAAAATTGTCCAAAGCCAGGCTTCAGCAATATGTGAACCATGAACTTCCAGATGTTCAAGCTGGTTTTAGAAAAGGCAGAGGAACCAGAGGTCAAATTGCCAACATCTGCTGGATCATGGAAAAAGCAAGAGAATTCCAGAAAAACATCTATTTCTGCTTTATTGACTATGCCAAAGCCTTTGACTGTGTGGATCACAATAAACTGTGGAAAATTCTGAAAGAGATAGGAATACCAGACCACCTGAACTGCCTCTTGAGAAACCTGTATGCAGGTCAGGAAGCAACAGTTAGAACTGGACATGGAACAACAGACTGGTTCCAAATAGGAAAAGGAGTACGTCAAGGCTGTATATTGTCACCCTGCTTATTTAACTTATATGCAGAGTACATCATGTGAAATGCCAGGCTGGATGAAGCACAAGCTGGAATCAAGATTGCCGGGAGAAATATCAATCACCTCAGATATGCAGATGACACCACCCTCATGGCGGAAAGTGAAGAAGAACTAAAGAGCCTCTTGATGAAAGTGAAAGAGGACAGTGAAAAAGTTGGGTTAAAGCTCAACAGTCAGAAAACGAAGATCATGGCATCCGGTCCCATCACTTCATGGCAAATAGATGGGGAAACAGTGGAAACAGTGTCAGACTTTATTTTGGGGGGGGCTCCAAAATCACTGCAGATGGTGACTGTAGCCATGAAATTAAAAGACACTTACTCCTTGGAAGAAAAGTTATGACCAACCTAGATAGCATATTCAAAAGCAGAGACATTACTTTGCCGACAAAGGTCCATCTAGTTAAGGCTATGGTTTTTCCAGTAGCCATGTATGGATGTGAGAGTTGGACTGTGAAGAAAGCTGAGTGCTGAATACTTGATGCTTTTGAACAGTGGTGTTGGAGAAGACTCTTGAGAGTCCCTTGGACTGCAAGGAGATCCACCAGTCCATCCTAAAGGAGATCAGTCTTGAATATTCATTGGAAAGACTGATGATGAAGGTGAAACGCCAATGCTTTTGCCACCTGATGCGAGGAGCTGACTCATTTGAAAAGACCCTGATGCTGGGAAAGATTGAAGGCAGGAGGAGAAGGGGATGACAGCAGAGGATGAGATGGTTGGATGTCATCACTGACTCAATGGACATGAGTTTGAGTAAACTCTGGGAGTTGCTGATGGACAGGAAGGCCTGGCATGCCACAGTCCACTGGGTCACAAAGAGTCAGACATGGCTGAGCAACTGAACTGAACTGAACTGAATGCATGCTTAGGCTAAACTACCCAGGACAATTTGTGAAAGACCATATTCATAAAGACTTTCCTATAAAGATGAGTCTTTTATTCAGAAAAATTCACTATTCTAAAAGATACAGAATAGGCAGGAAAAATAATAAAGGGAATTCATCAGCTTATTAGCAGCTCTCAAATTTTTCCACTATCACCATTTCACATCAGATTTGGGAAGAGGAGAAAAAAGAAAGGAGGGAGAGAGAGCCTGTGTCATCATTTAAAACTTACTTTGTTGGAAAAAGTAACACTTTTAGAGTGGAGAATGCAGCAGACCCCACCTTGTTCAACTGATCAAAGTTAGCATCAACAGTAATGAGAATAAACAAGATCGGGTCTCTTGTACAAGGCACTGAAGGAGGCATAAAGTTACTGCCCTGCATTCTTACCAAAAATAAATAATCTATGTTTAAAGTTTAATCACAAAAAAATCAGACAGCCCCAAACAAAGAGATTTTATACAAAATAACTGTACTCTTCAAAAGTGTCAGTCATGAAAGGAAAAGGAAAATTGTCCCAGATTAAGGAGCGTCACATAACAACTAAATGTATTCTGTGATTCCAGGATGGATCTTGGCTCAAAAAAAGGACTATATTAGTAGCAATTGACAAAGATGGAATACGTTCTTTAGGTTATTTAATAATACTGTATCAATATTACTTTCCTGATTTTGGATATTTTAATGTTATGTTGTTATTTTAATGACGTTAACCAGTTGGAAAGTTGGGTTCTGAGTGAACTCCGGGAGTTGGTGATGGACAGGGAGGCCTGGAGTGCTGCAATTCATGGGGTCGCAAATAGTTGGACATGACTGAGCGACTGAACTGAACTCAACTGAACTGATGAGATAATTTTTACTTTTTTCCCCCCCATAATATGAGGTCAGGGCCCCAATGAGCCTCATGAATGCCCTCTAGAAAATATTATCAAAACTATTTAAATCTCATTCTTTTTTTCCCCCCCTTAAGTAATGTACTATCTAAATGTTCTTTCTTCATGCCTTAGCAAAAAACCTTTTAAGTATGACCTCACTTAAGTATATCAGACTTTTTATCCATCTCTCCACTTGGTTCAAGGTCCAAAATACAGCATTTTGCTTTGTTCATGTACAGTTATTATGACAGACTTCTACAACTCTTATTTCTGTTAAAAGATAAATATGCCTTGAATTTAAGATTTGATATTGACAGACAAATACATAGCAGCTAAAATTTATTGCTGTGTTTTTTACTGGCATTCTTATTAATTTATTTCTGTTAAAATTCACTGTGATTGCAGGTCAGAATTACTAACCTCTGAGAATGCAGTGATAAAGGCATATCATACCCAAAAAGTCTCACGAAAACTACAGGCTGAACTAGAGAAACACAGATATACTCATTTCACTTTACTAAAAAAAAAAAAAAGTGTCACCCAACAAGATATCAACCCCAGTGAAAGGCTTTATTCAGTATTACACTCTCTGCCCCAACTTGACTGAAAGCTGACTGACAGAAGGAGTCGGATCCTTGTTCTAGTTTTGGTAGTCTCTTCCCTGGTGGCTAGGATGATAAAAAATCCACCTGCAATGCAGGAGACTCGGGTTCAATCCCTGGATTGGGACGATCCCCTGGAGAAGGAAATTGCAACCAGCTCCAGTATTCTTGCCCGAAGAATTCCACGGACAAAGGAGCCTGGCAGGCTAGTCCATGGGGTCACAGAGTCAGACACGACTGAGCTACTAACACTTTCACTTTCTGTATCCTTGAAAGTGCTAGGAACTAGAATGAATCCATCTTTCCATCTCATGAGACACCTGGGTTTTTCCCTAGGACACAGTTCAGTCTCTGGGACCTCACCCCTACTTAAACCCCACTGTAGGAGAGCAGCTTATGGTTCAAAGTTTCCCACCTGAAGTTCCAATCAAGAACTCAGTGCCTCAAGTTGCCCACCACCATCTAAGAGAAAACTATTAAAATTACATTTCTGATATACAGAATAGGAAAATCAATAGAGAAAGAAAATACATCAGTGCTTGACAAGGGCTGGAGGGCAGGAGAATGGGGAGGGAGGACATGGAAGAAAATGGTGGGGGATGACTGTTTATGGGAATGGAATTTCTTTTGGAGGTGATGAAAATACTCTAAAATTGACTGTGGTGACAGCTGCATAGCTCTGTGGATGTACTAAGAACCACTGAACTGGATGCTTTAAGAGGGTAAACAGATTACATCTCAATAAAGTTTTTATTCTAAAATGTGAATTCCTGCCCCACCCCTCCGACCTAAGAATATTAAAGTAAGAGAATTCACTCTATCTTAGAAAGAAGTCAAAGTGAAAGGGGCATATCCCCAGGAACAAGTCCATAAACCAACTCTGAAGGTGGAAAGAAAACAATTCCTGAAAACCACCTCTCAAAACCAAAAGCCTAATTCACTTTCAGTTCTATGAGATCACATTTGGTTTGCCATGAAGTCCATGAGACAGACAGAAATGAAGTTCAGTGCACTTGTGTAGACAGTTTTGCTCTTAGTGACTCTTGCTCTGAGTCTTGACATTCTGCAAGATGATAATAGCCGCCACTAACTAAGCAGCACTGCACACCAGGCTCCAAGCTAAGTGCTTTCTCTACACACATGGTTCATTCCGTGCCCACAACAGCCCTAGGAGGCCAGCGTGGCTCTCCCCATTCTACACAGGAGGCGTCTCAGGCTCAGTGCCTTGCCCAGTAAGGGATGAGGTCAAGAATGGAACACAGAAAATCCTAAAACAAGTCTGAACATCATCGCCAGCCTCTATTATCTCTCCAGAAAGAAAAAAGGACCAAAGCATACTGAATCCTCTAGACTGAGACAGATTAATCAGGTCAAGGAAAGAGTGCTCACAGAAAATGCCTAGACAAATTAGCACAGAAAAAATTGACTGGGAGTCACCACATCAAACAAGAACTTTCTCCAAAGGCAGGAGTTTTTGAAATGCAGGTCACAAATTATTTTATTGCTTAGCTGCCGTGTGTCCAGCCCAGAGGTTTGAGCTCCAGGGAAAGACTTCTAGGAGTTCGTTTGTTTACCAGATTCTCAAGGGTATTCAATAGACAAGAGACCTACACAACATTTCTACTTCACAGTTAAGTGCACAGGCTCTGGAATGAGATAACTTATGTTTAAGTACACTTAATAGCTGCGATGCCTTGGGTAGGTTACTTATCTCTCTGATCTTTAGTTTCCTCATTCATAAAGAGCAATGATCTAGCTGAACTTCAGCAATCCCTGGAGGCCAGTATTATTGCCTCAGATTAACACACAAAGGAAATCTAAACCCAAAGATCTGTGCATATTAATTATTTTAAAAAGCCATAAAATTTTAGAGATGGAAGAGCCTATAAATCATCTAAACCAATGTTACTTACACAATTATGTATTTTTACATTTATATATTTTTAAAACACTTTACATTTTGCAGAAGTGATAAAGATGATCCAAAGAAAATGAATACACATATACTGCTGCTGCTGCTGCTAAGTCACTTCAGTCGTGTCCGACTCTGTGTGACCCCATAAACGGCAGCCCACCAGGCTCCCCCATCCCTGGGATTCTCCAGGCAAGAATACTGGAGTGGGTTGCTAGCATAGTAATATACCATGCAAGAAGGACCTAATGATAACACAATGCCTGAAGTTCAGGAAATAATAATTACCTCCGCCCTCTTTAAGAGGGCATGTGGCACCTGTTCAAGCACTAGTAAAAGAGTATAGTTAGTAACAGAGCTGGATATTAAGAGATAGAACACCTAGCTCTCCCCCAAGTTACAGGGCTGGTCCATTCATTATACAATTTAAAAAACTCTTCAGTCTTATCACCTGTACTGTTTCCTCCTACCCAAAGAACTCTTAAATTCCTTCCTCCCCCACACACCTTAAAAATAGTGGCAAGCGGATAAACTGCCAGTCACATAAAGGCATCTTCCTCAGACTCAAGGCTAAGAACAAAATGCAAGTCCAAATTCCAACACTCTTGGACCAGGGGCTCCATTCTGGGCAAGAGGAATGAGGCAGAATTAAGAGCTCAACATCAGCAGGAACTTCATCTCTGGCTCAGACCCTGTGGGGGACACAAACAGCCCAGCTCTTAGAGCGGTGAGACTCTCAGCCAGTGATTCTTTCAAGCCTGCTTTCTCATTTGAAAGATGAGTTATAATATGTGAGATAATTTGTGGGTGAAGCAGTGCCTAGTATGGAGTAAGTCTCCACAGCCACAGGGACAACAGAACAGTCACTACTACATCCTCAGTGCCCAGGGTAATATCGAGCACACAGCAGGCACTCCAGATGTTTGCTGAATAAAGCAGAGGCCCAATTAAAGCCAGTCTGAGATTCAAACAAAATGTGTGGGCCCAACCTGTAAGTGAGCCCCTAACTTACTCCAAACTATGGGTCACATATTCCAAGGATGGCCCTGGTCACCAACAAAAGAAGAGTCTATTCTTTTGCTTCAGGTCACAGCCTCCAACAGAGACCCTGCCTCTGAAGAGCCTCAGCACACCAAAGTTCTACTTTTATTTCACCTCAAAAGACTACCACTTGCTGCCCTGGGGTTCCACTGTCTTCTTCATCTTTAGAAACAACAGGCTCACAAAATGACATCTCAGGCATTTGACTTTAAGCCTCCTTTAAAGAGACTTGGTAACAATTCTCAGACCCACAGCTGCACTCCGCCAAGACAAGGTTTCCTAGTTGAAAGATATCACCTATTAAGACATGCAGCAAAGAGAAAGGAAAAGTCAAGGGAAAGACAATTTCACTATCTGCCTTTATGTTATTTCTGATTCTTAAAAATAAAAGATGGACCAAGTTATTCTTAAATGGGTAGACAGAAAAGGCACCCAAAAAAAGGAGCTCAGCAATCCAAGGCATCCATCCTTAGAGCACTCGTTTGGCCAGAAGGAGACACTCTCTGGCTCTGCAAATGACAAGGGAAATCATACACAGAATGTAAATTTCATTTCTCCCCTGCCAAAGGGAAATTTGCAAAAATGGTTTTACAAAAGGTTCGAAAATCTCTAAGGATAAGTTTAAACTTCTTTCTGAGCGAAGATCGAGGACATTCCTTCCCAAACCTTTGAGTTTTCAAGGATATTGGGAGAGGTAAAAAAGGAGAGTGAGGGAGCAGGAGAGGGAGAGGATATGTTCGTTCTATTTTTAAACCCTCGCCCACAGTTTAGAGTAAAGGAACACTCTGATTCTGTACTCCCACCCCTATCACCTTCTGCTAAACACAAGAATCAGAACCTGCACACGTACGTGGCCCTGATTCTAGATCTTGTGAGTTACAAGCTGCCACTATTCCAAAGAATCGCGAGCTGACCAACCACCCTACCCAGCCCTTCTCTGGGAAGGGAAGGAGACCTCTCAGAGACCCCGGCGGCCCTGAGCAGGCTAGAGCAGCGTAAAGGGAGTGAAGCAGGCACAACCCGCCTTTTCCTGAGGGGGAGGCAGCGCCCCCTTGACGGGGCACGCTCCATTGCCACGGCTGGGCACTCAGGGGTGAGCAACGCTCCCCCAAGGAAGCCGGAGTCGTGGACGCGAAGGGGTTTCCCAATATGCTACGGTGCTCCAGGCACTCCAGTCCCACTCCTGAGACACCTGTGTGTGCCGCGCACACCCAGCCGCGGCGCCCCAGGGCGCTTCTCGCGCTCGGTCACCTCCCAGTCTCCCCGGAACGCAAACGACCGGGTGACGGGTCTCTGCCTTCACTGTCTTGTTGCTAGCTCGCCCATTTTACGTATCCTTTCCGCTTCGCGACAAGGGTCTACACCCGTCCCTCAGCGCCTGGGGGCAGAAATCCAGCCCGGCGCGGGACCCCTAGGTCTGAGCGCCGCCCGACGGCCCCTCCCGCCCTGGGGCACCGTCCCCGCCAGGCTCCGGGGCACTCACTCTTGAGCGCGCTGATGAGTGACTTCCCGTCCTTGATGAGCTCCTTGATGAATTTGTTGGTCTTGTCCAGCTCCGCTTCGTGCGACTTCAGCGTCTCTCGGAAGTGAGGGCTGTCGAGGCAGCAGTCACTGAATTCGAGCGCGGGCAGCCCCATGGTGTCCGCGGCGCCCAGCTGGGGGGGCGCGCCTCCCCCGGGGCTCCGGCGGCCCGCAGCCGGGAGCACGCACGCGGCGAGACCCTGGCCGGCACCCCCGACGGCCGCCGGCTCCACAGGTGTGGCGCCGGCTCGCTCTCAGCGCGGTGTCCTCGGGCGCGCACGACTCCTGAACAGAGCCTGGAGGCGAACGAAGAGCGGCTGCTCCAACGGCGTATAACCGAGAGGCCGCGGAGCAGGAAGAGCAGCGGAGGACCCACAGCGGCGACGGGAAGGGAACGAGCAGCCGAGCGAGTGCAGCAGCCGCCTCCCCGCCTCCTTCGCCAGTTCGCTCTCCTGCAGCTTCGAGCGCCCTCTCACAGCAGCCTCTGCCGCCCAGCCGGCGTCCGGGCCGGACGAACCTGCTAGCAATGACCTAATCCCAGCCGAGCCAATCAGAACCCCTCCTCAGCCCTAACCCACGGGCCTTCCGAGGATGCCCGGCCCTTCCGCGACCATAACCCAATCAACGGGGTCCAGAGGCGGGGTCTAGGTCGGGGGCGTGGCCCACGCCACCGCCTAGGTCCGCAGCACAAGCTCCGCCCCCTCCCGTCTGCTCTGGGTTGCACAGTCGGAGCCGGCAAGGAACTACGATTGCTGCCGCATGGGCCCGTGCAGCGGTCAGGATCCGAGCCGGCGACTGTGCGTCTGCATATCTGGGGAGCGGAGGAGCCTGGATGTGTCGAACATGAAAAATCTAGGAATTTAGGGCTGCAGTTCCCCTAAGGCTGAGACAATCGTGCTTACACTCAAAATGCATCCCCCAGGCGGACACAACTGAAGCGACTTAGCACTCGCGCACGTCCCAGGAGAACCCCGAGCATACCAAGCGACCACGTCGCCCCTAGACACAAGCTCCTTCTTCCACTCAAGCAAAACATACTTAAATCTTAAAATTACCAGCTCTTCTGGCCTGCAGTCTTCCCGCCCCCTACAGTCCGGCCCCCTCACGGCCACTCCTGCTCAAAACCCGCCCACGGCTGCCCCCAACCGAAAGATCTAACATCCTTTCAAGAATTTCAGCCGCCTGTTTTTCTGCTGGGCACCTCACACAATTTTACATAATTACGTCCACTGCCTGTAGTCCTTTGCAATACTGTGAGCTTCAAGACTACGAAATGAGCCACCGCCGCTTTCTTATACGCTGCAGCATCCCTAACGCCTAGAACAGTGGCTGGCATCTAGTAACAGATATTGAGCGCTTACCTTGTGCTGTATGTGCTACGGCGATTGATAAGTATTTGTGGAATAAGTGAATGGATCCGTTCCCGTGTCCTTCTCCACTTTCCACTTTCCTGCAATGTGTTGCCCTATTGCCCTTGGGTTCCACAACAGTAATCAATCCAGGCAGCTCATTAACTGCACCTGTCAGGCTGGATCCCACAGTGTCCAGTGCTGAACCGTGAAGTGCTAGAGGAAAGGGACTGTCTTTGAATATATTATTCGTATGTCTAGGAAGGAGGAGCCCTCCAGTTAGGTGGTTGTGTGTGTGTGTGTGGCTTTTTTGTTTTTTGTTTGTTTGGTTGTCTTTGTTTTTGTTTTTCCATAGGTCTGCTATGTGCAGGCACTAGACTAGATACTAGAGATGCAAAGATGAATAACACAATGAACCTGTCTGCTACTGGTTAGTGGGATAGAAAAGCGACAAGCAATAGCAATGCTGCACAGTAAGTTGGGAACGTTGAGAAGGCGATGCTAACTCAGGAGCTAGAGAAGTCATCTACGTGGAGGTATTGATTTATTAAATGCATAAATGAATGAATGTGATGTTTGCCAGTTGTAGCTACAAATTTAGACTTGATAGCAGGCCCAAATAGTTATCAGATGGATAATTAAAAGTCTGAAAATAGTTGTTACTCAGTTGCCAAGAATGAGAAAGATGTGGAACGGAATTCCGTGAAACTAAATCTGCTTAATGCTATATTTTGAGCACTTAAAAGTAGGTGTTCTGGCTCTTAAGTAATACATAACAAATCACATCAAAACTTAATAGATTAAAGCAACTACGATCATTGTATTTTCTCTCCTAATCTCTGTGGATCAGGAATTTGGGGAAGAGCTTGACTGGGTTAATCAAGATTGCCAGGAGAAATATCAATAACCTCAGATATGCAGATGACACCACCCTTATGGCAGAAAGCGAAGAACTAAAGAGCCTCTTGATGAAAGTGATGAGGAGAGTGGAAAAGTTGGCTTAAAGCTCAACATTTAGAAAACTAAGATCATGGCATCCAGTCCCATCATTTCATGGCAAATAGATGGGGAAACAGTGGAAACAGTGAGAGGCTTTATTTTAGGGGACTCCAAAATCACTGATGGTCACTGCAGCCATGAAATTAAGACGCTTACTCCTTGGCAGTAAAGTTATGACCAACCTAGACAGCATATTAAAAAGCAGAGGCATTACTTTGCCAACAAAGGTCCATCTAGTCAAGGCTATGGTTTTTCCAGTAGTCATATATGGATGTGAGAGTTGGACTATAAAGAAAGCTGAGTGCTGAAGAATTGATGCTTTTGAACTGTGGTGTTGGAGAAGACTCTTGAGAGTTCCTTGGACTGCAAGGAGGTCCAACCAGTCCATCCTAAAGGAGATCAGTCCTGAGTGTTCATTGGAAGGACTGATGTTGAAGCTGAAACCCCAATACTTTGGCCACCTGATACAAAGAGCTGAGTCATTTGAAAAGGCCCTTATGCTCGGAAAAATTGAGGGCCAGAGGAGAAGGGGACGACAGAGAATGAGATGGCTGGATGGCATCACCGACTCAATGGACATGAGTTTGGGTGGACTCCAGGAGTTGGTGATGGACAGGGAGGCCTGGCGTGCTGCGATTCATGGGGTCGCAAAGAGTCGGACATGACTGAGCAACTGAACTGAACTGAAGTATAGGGATAGCATGTAAATTTCTTATGAATTTTATCCAGAATTTCCACAAAGACCCCTCACACGTTTGATAATATTATCAGAATAAAAGAATCAGAATACAGTAGTACTGAGTACAGTAACTAGCCCCTGGAAGATGCAGCTATCTCTCTATTTCTAGAATGTAATCTTCATGAAATGCTGTGTTACTCACTGTACAGCCCTGGCACCTAGAACAGCAATGGGCACTTCAAAGATGCACGATGCCAGTGGGAGGGGCACTTATTTAATAAGGGAGAAACAGTGACTCCTGTAACAACATAGGCTGTGGCCATGAATGCAAATAGAATACAACAGTTAGAGCCCAGAAATAAGTTTCAGATGAAATACAGAAATTATTTAGGCAAAATGATCTGACCTAAACATTTTTGATGAATATCTGAATTCCTTCCAATTAGCCAGTTAGTCCAAACAGTTCTACTTTTGATATCAATATATTTTATATCCATATAATTTCTGACTTCAATTGTCCAATTAACTTTAAATCTGCAATACAATTACTTCCCCTTTGTAGAAAACAGGAAAGCACTCTCACAAATGTTATCTCCAAGCCCACACAAGCAGAGGTGGGCAAGGGCCACCCACCCATGATTCCTGAACACAAGCTAGAGAACACAGCTGGTCTATGATAAAAGTTCACTGGTCTCATGTAACAGGACCAGGGTAGTACAGCTTCAGGACAGTTTCTAGCAATTCAGCTGATGATATAGGCATAAGATCTCTCTCTCCATCACTCCAGCTGAACTTCCTCTGTGATGCCTTCATTTTCAGAGGTTCTCTCTGAACTTCTCCAAACTTATGTCAAGCAGTATTAGCAGTAAGAAGTTTTGTTTGTTTGTTTCCAAAAAATCTAGCAGGATTACAAGACTAAAGCCAGAGGTGAAACAGTCCCATTCCCAACACATAAAGCCTTGGGAGGAGTTGCTCCCTCAAAGGACAAGCAAAGTACTGTTAAAGGGAAAAGAGAGAACTGCTGTTGAATAGGAGAAGGCAATGGCATCCCACTCCAGTACTCTTGCCTGGAAAATCCCATGAATGGAGGAGCCTGGAAGGCTATAGTCCATGGGGTCGCTGAGGGTCGGACACGACTGAGCTATTTCACTTTCACTTTTCACTTTCATGCATTGGAGAAGGAAATGGGAGCTATTTCACTTTCACTTTTCACTTTCATGCATTGGAGAAGGAAATGGCAGCCTACTCCAGTGTTTTTGCCTGGAGAATCCCAGGGACAGGGGAGCCTGGTGGGCTGCCGTCTATGGGGTCGCACAGAGTCGGACACGACTGAAGTGACTTAGCAGCAGCAGCAGCAGCAGGCAGACACTATGACATGCAGTCACCTGACCAGTCCCCTACCCACCCCTCAAAATGAGTGCCCCTTCTGCTATATTCCCTGGGTTTTGTAATTCTAGTAAGCATTCATTCAGTTTTTTTATAGTTGATACTGTATATTTCCTTACACATGACTCCACATTTGTGTTCTTATTGGATAAGACATCAGTTATCCTATTTTAAAACAATAATTTGAGGATAACAGAAAATCTATTTTTCGACTGTGGCACAAAGGCATTAACATTTGTGAAAATCCATGAGTGCATTTTTGTCTATATAAATCACACCTCAACAAAGTTGGTTTTAAAAAATGATGATGGTGGTAGTAACATTAACAATGACATTTATTGTTTTTGTTGAGTAGTAGGATTCATGCTACGAATTGTTTTTGGTACTTCTTCACTTAACCTTTAGTAGAATTCTGGAAAATAGGTGTTGTAACCCTCCCTACTTTATAGATAAGGCAGCTAAAGCTTGAAGAAGTAAGGTGCTTAAGGTCACATAGTGATGAAACAATGCTTATAATTCAAATCTGTCTGCCTTCAATAACTATCTCCATGAAAAGTGAAAGTGTTAGTTACTCAATTTCGTCTGACTCTTTTTCGACTCCATGGACTGTAACCTGCCAGCTCCTCTGTCCATCGAATTCTCTAGGCAAGAATACGGGAGCTGGTTGCCATTTCCTTCTCCAGGGGATCTTTCCAAACCAGGGATCAAACCCGAGTTTCCTGCATTGCAGATGGATTCTTTACCATCTGAGCCACCAGGGAAGCCCAACTATCTCCATACAAGATGTCTATAAGAAAGACACTTTATATATGTAAATAATATTAGCCAAATAACTAAAAATGGAATAAAAATCACACATGAATGAAAGAGGAGGTCTCATTCTGAGGTGTGTGTGTTTTCCCTTTGCTAGTATGTCCCCGATACATCAATCACTATACAAAAGCCTCTAATTTGTTTTGGCTTTAAGTCCCAGGCCCTGTAATTTGTGTAGAAGCAACTGACTGAAACAGATGTAAAATTCTCATTTTTTTCCAAAAGAAAAAAAAGAGTAATATATCCTGATAAAACCACTGGCTTGCAGTTCTTTAAGGGAAGTATGTGGGAGGTGTGTGTGTGTGTGCGTGTGCATGTGTGTGTGCACGCACGTGTGTGTATGTATGTGCACACTCATGCGCTTGCACTTAGCTATGTCTGACTCTTTGCGACCCCACAACTGCAGCCTGCCAGGCTCCTCTGTCCATGGAATTTTACAGGCAAGAATACTGGAGCGAGTTGCCACTTCCTCCTCCTGGGAGTCTTCCACGAGATCGAACTAGTGTCTTTTGCATCTCCTGCATTAGCAAATGGATTTGCTACCATTATGCCACCTGAGAAGCCCTATTAAGGGAGGTAACAGCACTTAATTAACATTCTTTCACACAAGAAATTAATAAAACTCATTCCTGTACTACATAAGTCTGCCGTATATGTTAGCAATATTTTTATTTCCATTTTTTCATAATTTGTTTATTCCATGCCTGCTACTTCTCTACCCAAAATCCATCCCCCCATGTTCCTTACTCATTTAATGAGAAAGTACTTATATAACATTTACTATTTATCAAATACTTTTCTAAACTCTTTACAGAAGTTAATTTCATAACAACAAGATTATTATCTTATCTCCATTTTATGCAAAAGGAAACTGAAAAGGAATCATCTACTGTGAGATAACCGCTAAGCTACAGAGCTGAGATTCTAACTGGTAGTACAGCTCCAGTCTTAGGCTATGTTACTAGCAGAACCTCAAGTGCCCAGCTAAAGATTTCAATTCCTCTGACTTTCACAGTGCTACTCATGACCGTGGCCATGGTACTGGCCATTGAGATATAACTAGAAATCTACTGTGTAGGGTTTGGAAAAGGGTTTGTTTGTTTTAAATAAGGAGACAACTGACACACATCTTTTGCCCACCTTCCTTCCTCTCCTTTTTGCCAAGAATGTGGGTACAAAGCATGAAGGAGGAGCAGCTATCTTGCAACTATGAAGAGGAATACCATATGCTAGGGATTGATGTATGGGAAGATAGTGAAAGCCAGATGCCACAGAACCATAACTCTTATCCCCAAAGTGCCTTCCTCTCAACTACTCATCACTTGAAGGGGGAAAAAAACGTAACCTGTTTAAGTCCCGTTAATGGGGTTTGTTGCTACTCAAAGCCAAACACAACTCTAATTGATAAAATGCACTAATCACAAAACCTACTGTTTCACTTCTGCCTGAATTTTGGTCATCTGCATTAATACATGGTTCTTACGTAGCTTCCAAAAAGGAAAATTATTAGTTTTAAGAATTTTTCTTTTCCATTATGCTTTATTACAGAATATTGACTATTAGTTCCTTTTGTTATACATCAGGACCTTCTTATTGGAGAAGGAAATGGCAACCCACTCCAGTGTTCTTGCCTGGAGAATCCCAGGGACAGGGGAGCCTGGTGGGCTGCCGTCTATGGGGTCGCACAGAGTCGGATACGACTGAAGTGATTTAGCAGCGGCAGCAACAGGACCTTCTTATTTTAACTATTTTATGTGAGTAGTTTGAATGTGCTAATCCCAAACTCCCAATATAGTCCCCCATAAACCATTTCTCCTTTGGTAACTCTAAGTTTACTTCTATGTCTGTGAGTATTTTTCTGTTTTTTGACTGTGCTGGGTCTTCCCTGTGGTATGCGTGGGCTCTTCACTGTGGCATGCAGGTTTAGTTGCCCAATGGCATGAGGGATCTTAGTTCCCTGATATGGGATAGAACCCAAGTCCCCTGCACTGGAAGGTAGATTCTCAACCACTAGGCCACCAAGGAAGTCCCCATTTGTGTCATATTTTAAACTGCACGTATAAGTGATATACAGTATTTGGTATGGTATTTGACATATGGTATTTGTCTTTTTCTTTATGACTTACTTCACTTAGTATGATAAATTCTGTATCCATCCATGTTGCTGCAAATGGCATTATTTTGTTCTTTTTATGGCTAAGTAGTATTCCATTGTGTATATATACATCTTCTTTATTCATTCACCTGTTGATAAACATACAGGTTCCTTCCATGTCTTAGCTACTGTTCACAGTGCTGCTATAAACACTGAAGTCCAAATATCTTCTCAAATTAGAGTTTTTCTGGATATATGCTCAGGAATAGGATTGCTAGATCATTTAGCAACTCTATTTTTCACTTTTTGAGGAACTTTCATACTGTTTTCCACAGTTGCTGCACCAGGTGCATCAAGCTACATTCCTACCAACAATGCAGGAGGGCTCCTTTTTGCCACACCATCTCCAGCATTTGTTATTTGTAGACTTCTTAATGATGGACATTCTGAATGATGTGAGGTGGTACCTCACTGCAGTTTTGACTTGCATTTCTCTAGTAATCAGTGATGTTGAGCATCTTTTCATGTACCCACTCGCCATCTGTATGTCTTCTTTGGGGAAATGTCTATTTAAGTCTTCTGTTGCAGTTGCTGTTAAGTCGTTTCAGTCGTGTGCCACTCTGTGCGACCCCATAGACGGCAGCCCACCAGGCTCCCCCATCCACTTTTTTGATTGGGTTGTTTTGCTGTTATAATTATCGAGTTGTATGAGCTGTTTATATACTCTAGAAATTAAGCCCTTTCAGTTGCATCATTTGTAAATGCTTTCTCCTAGTTCATAGGTTGCATTTTCATTTTGTTTATAGTTTCCTTTGCTGTGCAAAAGCTTATATATTTAATTATATTTTAATTTCTGCTTTTATTTCTATTGCCTTGAAAGACTGACCTTGTACAATTTATATCAGAGAATGTTTTGCCTATGTTCTCTTCCAGGAGTTTTATTATGTCTTATATTTAAGTCTTTAAGCCATTTTGAGTTTATTTTCTTTTCTTTTTGAGTTTATTTTTGTGTATAGTATGAAGATGTGTTCTAACTTCATTGATTCACATGCAGCTGTCCAGCTTTCCCAACATCATCTGCTGAAGAGACTTTTTCCCATTGTAAATTCTTGCCTCCTTTCTTGAAGATTAACTGACCCTAGGTGTGTGGGTTGGGTTTATTTCTGGCTCTCTGTTCTATTCCATTGGTCCATGTATTTGTTTTAGTGTCAATATCAGGTGGTTTTGATTACTATAGCTTTATAGTATTGTCTGAAGTCTGAGAGTGTTATGCCTCCAGCTTGGTATTTTTCCTTCAGAATTGCTTAGGCAATTCTGGGTCTTTTGCTGCTGCTGCTAAGTCACTTCAGTCGTGTCCGACTGTGTGTGACCCCATAGACGGCAGCCCACCAGGCTCCCCCGTCCCTGGGATTCTCCAGGCAAGAATACTGGAGTGGGTCGCCATTTCCTTCTCCAATGCATGAAAGAGAAAAGTGAAAGTGAAGTTGCTCAGTCTGTCCGACTGTTAGCGACCCCATGGACTGCAGCCCACCAGGCTACTCCATCCATTGGATTTTCCAGGCAAGAGTACTGGGGTGGGGTGCCATTGCCTTCCCCGCTGGGTCTTTTACAGTTCCATATAAATTTTAGGATTCTTTGTTCTAGTTCTATGTAAAATGTCATGGGTAAATGTACAAGGATTGCATTAGATCTGTAGATTGCTTTGGGTAGTATGACCATTTTAACAATGTTAACTCCTCTAATCTAAAACTATGGGATATCTGCCTTTTCTTTGAATCATCTTCTGTATCCTTTATCGGTGTTTTATAGTTCTCAGAATATAAATCTTTCACCTCTTTGGTCAAGTTTATAAGAATGTTTTCTTAAGCATTTATGATAAAAATAATATCTGATTTACAGGGAAGAATTGAATATTAAATAAGAAACAATATTTAAGAAAAACAATAATCCATTAATAAAAATAGACTTATTCAAAAGCTGAGATGATACCAGAAAACTGTACAAATACAATTTCACTACAGCCTCAGGGTTATTCGGGTCAATAAAAGTAATTGGCTTATTTCTTACCATTGTTGCTGCTAAAATGACAAAATGAATCAGCTTACTTGTGAAAAATAACTTAAATTGAAGTAGCCCCCATACATTTGCTATCTTTCTTACCTCTGGATCTTCCCATACATGTGTATACTTTAAATGTACCTCAGCACATTAGAGGTCCTGAGAAGCCTTGAAGTAAATAATACTGTGAGATTTTGCCTAACCCAGTATTTCCCATATTTCTTGGAACACAGAATCCTGTTTTTTTCCCCCCAACGTTACATCCCACATAGTGCTCTAGGAAATACATTCAGAAAATGAACACTATCATAAACAACGGCATAGGAGCATAATTGCTAGTCTTTTGGTTGCCATTTCAGTGGTTACAAAATAGAAATTTTCCATGGGGAATAAATAAACTTTCTAAAGCAATTAGAAAGCTATCATGTCCAACTTTAAACCTGATTAATGGATGGACTTTTCTTCCACAGGAATCCACATTCTGTTAGATGACTCTGGTTGTGAGGTGATGTTGTGGTTTTTAGTGGGTTCCTGGGTCTATTGAAGGTGGCACTGTTGGGGCAGAGGAGGGCAATATTTCAAGAGAGAAAATTATTCCATCACTTTTTTCTAGGGGGAAGCCAGTAGGAAAAATCAATACTAAGCACAGGGCAAAGAGGATATAATATCTGCTCTTTCTGCAACAGTGGATGATGGCAGATTTCTTTCCTTTTCTTCCTTACTTCCCTTTGTATTTTTTTTTCCAGAATTTCCCACTGTTATAGTTCTATTACCCAAAATTCATGTATAGAAAATTTTTACTTATAAAACTTGTGGCTGTAATACTGTCAAATTAAAATACTAGCATGTTTCCATGTACAAACTAGACATTTTTTAAAGGTTGTTTTGTCTAAAAAAGTAACAGTGTGAACTACCCCTCTGCTTTCCAAAGCTGGCCTGATGACCTGGGCCTGCCTAGAAAGAAGTTTTCTGTGTTCTGTCATGAAATGGAAAAAAAAAAAAGTGACTGTGTAATGAATTTGTTATGAAGCTACATGTATTCCATTTAAATAAGTGCTGTTTGAGATATGTCCTTCCCACATATTTGGTATTGGTATACTCATCTTTTTTTATGATAAGCAAAGATAGTAGCTGTAGTCTTTTTAAACATCCTTTGGCAAATTAAAATTTGGAAATCTTATGTCCCACCAGCCATAGGATACTGACCTCCGGACTAATCAAATGAAAGAACGAGTGACTAAACACAGAGTAAAACTAGAAATTTCAGAGACGTAGGTCCCAATCCTTCCTTGTCACTGAGTGACCACGACCTCAGAAAACCCAGACTGAAGCACTGGAATAACCTGTTTCCCTAGCTATAAGTTGGCAAGAGCAATTGGAATCTATTTTTTAGGGCTATTGTTACTGATAAAGTATTATAAATGACAAAGAGGAAAGAGTCAAATAATATATCCATGTGTATAAAAGAGAAAATAGTAGACAGATCAACTAAATTGATTTAAAAGATTTAATTTCCTACTGTTTTCAATTTTTTTTAATTAAAAAATAAAATCAGAAGTCCCACTGAACACCATTGAATTATCTTTGAACTGAGCTATTTACGGAGTCACAGAACCATGGAGCTTTAGAACGAAAAGAGATTATGGAAAACATCCAGTGCAATCACACTGCTTTAAAGGCAAGGAAACTGAATACTAGAGAATAAAGATATTTCCCAAAAGTCACTTATTTAAAGAATGAAAACAGTCTAATAAGAAAAAACACATTCTGAAACTTGAATAAGAAATAAGATCTTATAAGAAAGAAACATGGGGTTTCCATCCCTAGATTTTAATACTGGCTTTGACACATAGATTTGAATCTGTTATTTTAACTGAGACCCAATGTCTTCATCTTTTAAATAGCATTGATAATTAATATCTCATAAAAGTATAGCTAAGAACAAATGAAATAATATACACAGTACACTGAAGGGGCACACAATGAATGCTCAATAAATTATAACTTGAATTTCTATAATGTGAACTTCAAAAACCTCACAATTAACCATACCTGCTTAAAAATATTCAATTTGTGGGTTTTAAATGAGCTAAGTAAGAAATAAGAACTAAATATTTGATGTCCTACCAAAAATATTTTTATCTTTATTAGTTCAGATAGTTCCCTTCAATTTCTATTCATAGCATTCTTGAAAGACAATGTAGGGCTTTTTCAAACTTGAAATCACCAACCGACATACTTTCACTTTAGGATGGAATTTGCTTGACACTACCTAAAACAAGTTTGTCACTGAAATATCCCAAAGATTATTCAACTATGGAGAAATCCTAGCACCTCAAAGCTTATAATTTTCTTTCTTATCTAACAAAATTTTATGAAGATAAGGATTGTAGTACTTAAAATATAGTTAAGAATGTCTTCAAATCATCTTTTTCAAAGTCATGCCGAAAGCAAAATCTTGAACACTGGACAGATATGGGTTTTAATGGAAGTCCTGCCACTTGCTGACTGTGTGACCTTAGACAGTGAGGTAGTTCATCCAAACCTCAAGAGTTCTAAGTGTAAAATGGGGGTAATAATAGTATCAACCTCAAGGAATTTTGTGAAGATTAAATGTTAGGATGCATATTAAAAGCTTACTTAGAACAATGTCTGCACTGTATTAAGTGTTCCCCAAAAAATTTTAGCTAAATTAAATGGTAACTAGGAAAATCCCATGGACGGAGGAGTCCATGGGGTCATTAAGAGTTGGATACGTCTGAGTGACTTCACTTTCACTTTTCACTTGCATGCATTGGAGAAGGAAATGGCAACCCACTCCAGTGTTCTTGCCTGGAGAATCCCAGGAATGGGGGAGCCTGGTGGGCTGCCGTCTCTGTGGTCGCACAGAGTTGGACACGACTGAGGCGCCTTAGCAGCAGCAGCAGCAGAGACTTCCCTGGTGGTCCAGTGGCTAAGACTTCGCACTCCCAAGGCCAGGGTTCAATCTCCCATCAGGACAGGACACTAGATCCCACATCCCTCAAGTAAGACCTGGTGTAGCCAAATAAATAGATAAATATTAAAAATTAAATGGTTACTAACCTCTTTGCTGGAAGATGAACTTTGATAATCTCATTTTTATAATCTTCTGTTTCTTCTGGCTAATGTTAGATAAAATTGTAAAAGAACTGATTTTTCAGCCTACTCCTGTAAACTGTCGAGGGCAGATGCTCACAGAAGATGGAACTGGAGGTAGGCTTCCTCCCTTGTTCTAACAAGAGCCTCAAGTTCAACTCAGGACTCTAAAAAGAAATAGATGTGCTGGTTACTTTGGAATCATCAGAATCTTAGTGTTTAGAGAAGCTTCCCTGCTGTCCTAGTGGAAAATAGTTCCCAAACTTACTCTGCACTGTTACTCTGCATCTCAGACCCCTGATTGTTTCCTTCAGTGTAGACATAACAATGTGAAGCTATTTTGTTTATTTGTTGACCCCACATACATTATCTCCCTCTCTTCCACTCCTACCCCCTCTGCTAGAATGTAAGCTCTTTGTTGGCACAGACAGTGCTGGGACTCAGTGGTTCACAGCTGTAAATCCAGGGCCTAGAACAGTGTCTGTGTATTGTAAATTCCCAGTAACTATTTGGTGAATGAATGAATGATTTTATGAATGGGAAGCCCCAGCAGGTGCTCGGGGCTTTAGATTTTCCTTAGAAGTGTAGAAACGAAGGTGAACCGATCTTGCAGTTACCACAAGACGAAAAGGGAACTAGTAAAATTCACGACAACATAGACTCAGTAATGAAGTCCAGAACTACATGGGACTCAGAATCCCTGCAGGGGGTTGCCGGGGTAGGGGTGAGGAACAAATGAAATATATGGTAGCTGAGTGACCTCAAGCCAAAAAATTATACACACACACACACACAGAGACATACACGTATACACATACAGAAAGACACTATCCACTGAGACTTAGGGTTAATTAGAACTTGGTAGGTTGTTTTTTATTTCAGGCACAATAATCTTGCTTCACTTGACCTCTGGGTCACCACCCACTCACTGCCTCTTGGATCTCCTTTCTCACTGGTCCCTCCACCTTGGCCTCCTTTGCCGATTTCTCCTCATTTTCCCAACTTCTGAACACCAGACCATTCCAAGTTGGTCCTCAAGCCTCTATTCCTTACATACTTCCTAGATGACCCCTATCTGCCCTATGTCTGCAAATACCATCTGTAGGCTAAAACCTCCAAATACCTATCCTCCCTGTGATCTCCCTTCTGAACTCCAGACAGGTACACACAAGTCAGCTGTTCAGTACCCTCCTTGTACAACTAACAGACAAAAACTGAAAAGGGACCAGAACTGAGCTCCTGATTCCCCCTAAACCTGCTCCTCCTAACTGCAAATCCATTCTTGCCGTTGTTCAACCCCAAATCCTTGGAATTATCCATTTTTCCCCTCTCTACAATCCACATCCAGTTACCGGCAAATTCTTTTGGCTGAGCCTTTGATATACACCTATAATCTGACTACTTTTCTGCCTCCTGGCTACCACCCTGGTCCAAGACACCATCATCTTTTGCCTAGAATCACAACAGTTCTAAAACTAGTCTCTTTGCTTCTGCCCATGCTGCCTATATGTAGTTAAAGCCTCCTCCAAGCAGCCAGAGTGATCCTATCAGAGTATAAAATGTCATCAATAATCTCCTCTAATCAAAACTCTCCAACAGTTTTCCATCTTACCAAAGTGAAAGCAAAAGCATGATCTGACCCAGGATACCTCTTCTTATCTTGTTTCCATCTTTTCCCCACAATTCACTCTGCTATAACTGGTTGACAATCTGAATGGATTTCAGATTAATTTAGAAAGTATTAGTCTGAAAATTCAGGAAAAGGTTTAAAATATCTGACTATAAGTAAATAAACTGTTTAAGTTAGAGAAATATCTGATTTTTCTTATTTGCCATTCCCTGATCCAATGGTATCAAATCAGCATAAATATTAATATTTTAGGGTCTTTAGTATTTGCCTGGAGTTAATCTTTTGGGCCAGAAAATGCAAATTAGATTACCTCCAAGTTTCTACTGATAATCCTTGATCTCAGTCTTGGATAGCATATCCTCTAGCTTTACTATTCTATGGAGTGCTTTTTTCACACTATAAAAGTACCAAGGCTACTATACCTGCTCCACTTAAAACATGGTTCTTCAGCAGACATGAAATCCTACTGTGTTTCAGGTAGTGGGTAGGCACTGAGGAATCAAAAATGAACAAGATATGCCCATATCTTCAAGGAACTCACACAGGAGTCCAGGTTGCAGCAAGAGGACCTGACGTTAACAGTGTAATGATGGAGGGATGGCCACCGTGCTGTGGAAGCCAGCTAGAGGGCACCCAGATCCGTCTAAAGAGGGTTGACAAGGTTTACAAGAGGATACGAGCAAAAATGGGAGTACAGGGTAGGTCATATTCCAGACAGGAAGCAGAGCAGGAGGGAAGCCATGAATCTGGGTGCTGGTGTGCAAGAAATAACAAACATTCGAGCCAGACCATGTTCAAGATGAGACTGGAAAGAGAGGCAGGGGCAGGACACAGGGAGCTTTATTTGGCATGTTAAGGAGCATGAGCTTTGTTCATAGGCAACAGAGAGTCACTGAAGAGGGGAGTGTGATGCTATATGGACACATTTAGGCAGACAGATGAGTAGGGAGGCTATGGCAGCATCCAAGCAGAAGGTGATACAAGTCTGAATTAGGACAGGAGGAGTGGAGATGAAGGAGAAGGAGACAAATAGAAGAAATACTGAGTTAAAATTAGTAGAACTTAGTGTGAAGGAATCCAAAATCCAAAATCACTGCAGATGGTGATTGCAGCCGTGAAATTAAAAGATGCTTACTCCTTGGAAGAAAAGTTATGACCAACCTAGACAGCATATTAAAAAGCAGAGACGTTACTTTGCCAACAAAAGTCCATCCAATCAAGGCTATGATTTTTCCAGTGGTCGTGTATGGATGTGAGAGTCGGACTATAAAGAAAGCTGAGCGCAGAAGAATTGATGCTTTTGAACTGTGGTGTTAGAGAATCTTGAGAGTCCTTTGGACTGTGAGGAGATCCAACCAGTCCATCCTAAAGGAGATCAGTCCTGGGTGTTCATTAGAAGGACTGATGTTGAAGCTGAAACTCTAATACCCTGGCCACCTTAAGAAAAGAGCTGACTCACTGGAAAAGACCCTGATGCTGGGAAAGATTGAGGGCAGGAGGAGAAGGGGACAATAGAGGATGAGATGGTTGGATGGCATCACTGACTTAATGGACATGGGTTTGGGTGGACTCCAGGAGTTGGTGATGGACAGGGAGGCCTGGCGTGCTGCAGTTCATGGTGTCACAAAGAGTCGGACATGACTGAGCGACTGAATTGAACTGAACTGAACTGAGTGTGATGGAGCCAAGAAGGAGGCGGCAAGCATAAACCTGAGATTTCTATCCTTGAGGGTATTACCAAGTACAAGTAGTAACAGGATCAGGCAGGGAGAAGATTTCATTGTGACGTATGTTGAACTTGCAACATTAAGGGAAGCATTAATTCATTTATTCATCGATCAAGAATTCTTTATAAAGTACCTACCATGTGAATGTCCAAGTGTGAATCTGAAAGGAGAGGTCTGGACTTCGGGGAGTTGGGTGTCATTAGCTTGTGGGATGATCAGGAATTAACCTTCAAGGATGGTTGGTACCATACCTGGCACAAAGGATGCTGTCCTTGGGCATCTGTTGAAAAGCATGAATGAAGAGCTAGTCTGTGAGAGTTTGTAAGAAGAGAAGAGCTGGGAATCAATGAGGAAGCTCTAGAAAATACCATAGTTTGGGCCTGGATAAAGGATACAGAAATGGAAAAGTCAGAGATGTGGAGGACTAAAAGGGTATGGTGTCATGGACATAAAGTGAGGTAGACATAGGACCCAAGTACACACACATTATCAAGAATTAGAAGGACTTCATGAATTGTTTCTAAGTTGAAGGTGAAACCTGTCTTGAGATCCTTTTCCTGTCTGTGTCAACTCAGGCCTTTTTCCCAACCCTTTCTACACTCCAGATCTTAGCCCTTGGGTAATCTATCCATATAATCTGATCCTCCCCCTTCAGCACTATAGATGGTCAGGACAGCCTCAGAGGGGCCCCAGCCCCCTCTCCAAAGTGCAATTGCAAGTGCTTTCTGGGACAATGGCCTAACCTACTAATCCACTTGGCCCAGGCTTGTCATAACCAAGGAAGAATTCTCCGCCCTCACCTTCTCCAAACCACAAACCATGTAGACAGCTAACACTAACTGGACCTCAAAAACTTTATTACCAAACCTGAACCTTTTTCCTAAAATCACATTCTTCCATTTTTAGTTCTATAATGTTCTTTTTCTATATTGGAGCCTGTGGAGATTTGGTGTAATGGGCCTCCAAGTTAGTTGTAAACAACATCAGATGAGAAGCTTATTAAAAATACAGAGATACCAGCCCCATGCCAAACCCAGCTCCTCTATTTTTAACAAGTTCACAGGTAAGTAATCCTGATGCACTGCCAGGTCTCTGAACCACTGCTTTAGCAGGCTGGACAGAATAAGGGAGAGCTGTTCACTGTGACCCCTCAGGAAAACTACTTTCATTCAGTGACTCCATTTCCCCTACAAAGTACTGGTGATTCTTCCATTACTTCTCTTCCCCAGCAGCTCTCTCGATCATGAAATTCTTGTTGCCTTTCTATTATCTACATCCCCTGAAGGTGGCAGGACTCCTCTCCCACTCTCCCATTGCAGGTAGGCTTGATAGGAATATCAATCAAGGAGCTCTGATGTCCCCCCTGCTGACTTGTAGGCACAAGACCCAAGTTTGGCCAACCAGACTTTCTCTCCCTGGAAATAAAATCATGGGACAAATGAAGCAGAGACAGAAAAAAACGAAGTTGATTCATCTGGTACAGGTGATCAGGGGCCTTGCTCCCTGAGCTATCTTGGTTCCGTGCTTTCAGAAACCTGGTCTGGGGACTTCTCCGGTGGTCCAGTAGTTAAGACACCATGCTCCCAATACAGGGGGCCCAGGGTTCAAAAACTAGATCCCACATACCACAACCAAAAAACAGGAAAAAAAAAAAAA